>QVNW01000876.1:0-46612 GCA_014825475.1 Pseudomyrmex flavicornis | reverse complement strand
CGCGTTGATTGAACGTTAATAAAACTCATATGTGTGTGTATTGCACATATGGAATGGGAAATTATACATTTTAATTTCGCCAAACCGCGCAAATATTCGCGTTTTCCCCACCGCCGTCGTACTATTTTGCAATTTAAGCAAAATTGGCTCTTATCGCGATATAACACGTAATTCGTCATAGTTATCGGCAGTGAGAGACACGCGCGCCGATAATTACGCCGTCAATGCCGATAATCCGCTATTCAGCGACAGCGGCGACGCACATTTCGCTCAATCTACAATTCTAATCGATCGAAAATTAATCAGTGTTCAATAGTGTAGTTAATAAAAAATTCTCAAATTCAGAGACAATATCACAAGCGCGATAAAACAAAATGATGTTTCAAGTATACACCTACGCGCAGTTACGTATTGAATTTAATTGAATGAAAGCGTGCACTTTGAATGGGCGTTTACAAGAGTAGTAATCGTTTTCGCAGTAGAACAGCTCGTACTAACGAGCGTGTATTACATTTTTATTTATTTTTATCAACCGTTCGAACTATCCTGTTATTGAAGCAAGAAAGAATAAGGGTTGATGCTCGTAAAATGAAAGCGACCAAATATAAATACACACCTACTTGGTATATGTATACTATATATATATATATATTACATATATTTTATACATATATTGTATACATATAATACAGACATATAATTTTTATACATATATTGTTTACTAATTTTTTTAATTACTTATATTTGATTAAAAGAAATATTTCGAATTGTTGCACGACAATTGTTGAACTCGACTGATAAAGTTATTGTAAGAATAAAACGCGATTTAATATTGATGAAAATAATCCCGCTAAGCGATATCATCGAAACCAATGTTTCCATCACAAATTCTGAACTCAAAGAATATTGGGACAACACAGCCATTGCTGTTATTCAATTTCCACGATCTTCGTTCAGCCAGATTGGATACTACATCCGCTTCACGCAGCTCGGCTGCTTCCCATCTCGCTTCTCTTTTCCTTGTCCTGGGAAGCTCTTGGGACTCTTTCATTCTACCTTTCCCACATCTACGAGAACACTATAAACGCTCGGCCACGAAGTTTTCCGAGAAATCTTCTCATATTTCTGGCTGCTCTCCGGAAAAGTAAATGCAACTGGCAATATATACAAATCATGCTTTTTTTTTTTTTTTTTTATTACATGTGCGTACCTTATGCGAAGTACCGCGTACCTCGAGATTAATTAAAAACAAACAGATGGCAGTGTCTTGTTTTTTAAATTACACGTAAATTTAATTATTCTTTTACTCGTATTTTATTTTATTATTATAGAGAGATATTCACAACAATATACGCGATAATTTGCTTTTTATTCATGTTTTGGTTACACTCGATGCTTGAAAAGTCAACTTCAACATTTCGTCAACAATTGTAATGCAATAATCCGGAATATTTATTGTAATCAAATACGGATGTAATTTAAAAAATTAGTAAATAATATATATTTAAAATTATGTATATAATATATATATGTAAAAATATATATATATAAAATAATAAAGCTCATGCAAAGAAGACGGATATTTTTACTTGACATGAGATGTATATACTTTTCTGTATATCTATATACTTGGTCGCTTCCACTTTACGAGCATCAACCCTTATCCTTTCTCCTATTTGCTTTCCACGTTTCAGAAACTGCTCTTCTAGTAGTTTACAAGTATGTTCAGTATCCGCTCTCGTCTCGAAAGCGGATGAGACTCTTTCTATTCCGTCTTCGTCTTGTTCTTTTTATCGCTGAAAACAGGGCCATCGCCACAGGGTGGAACATCAAGAGGTGCAACGCAACAAACGCGAGCGGGATGGCAGAAAGAACTGCGACACCGGGCGAACATTATATATGCAAAATGAGTGTTGCGGATTTCGCGTACGAAACGATGTACAGTCATGCGGCGCGAGAAACAGAAGTGGGGGATTTTAATCAACGCACGACGATGAAAAGATTATTCGTCGGATTAAACTGCAATTTCTGCGATTGTCCGAGCACAATTCGGTTAAACTTAGATTATCATTTAAACGATGTTACGAGATTGCATTTAATGAGAGATTTTGCTCCCAGCATTTCTATAACGATGTTATGTTACACACAAATAAAATATATCTCACAAACATACTTACATGGAAGTGAAAATTCGTATCTCTTGGTCGGAGAAGTTTGTGGTTTTTTGAAAAGTAATTAATTTTATCAATATTCTCTCTAAAAACCGAGAAAAATGCCGTTTTTATATTCAGAAGATAAAATACTAGATTTTTATATCTCCCTCTCTTTTCGCTATATATCGAGATAATAAATTATTTTGAGAAGTACTGATTTCAATCTCATTTCTTGACGCAACGCTCCGTCGTAAACGGTAATTAGAATGATCATTACGTGATTCTGTATTTAGTATGCACTCAGGGTGCCGCTAATGGAATGCGTGCGAACCCGACTCGCGTTTTGCGAATATCGATAGTTCGCTATAAAGTTTCTCAGGGATGTGTTTCCTGGAAGAATCTAACGGAAAAAGTATGTTTGTGATTACATTATTGAATGTACTACTACGTGCCAAAACTTATAAAAGAAGTAACAGCCATAATATGATGTCAGACGTCAAGGAAAAAGAATGCTGTCACATAACATTAAAAAAAAAATGGAGAAAGAAATCATACTTTCTATTTTTTTTTTTTTTAATATTATCACGCAAGACACTATTTAGAAAAAAAAAGCTTTTGTTTTTCATCTCATTGTATGCACGTATGTATGTATGTGTGTGTAAACAATATAAAACAGTATATTCTAATTGTAATATACATCTAATGGAATATCCATGCAATACATTTAATGCACTCTTAAAACTGCTATTATGCGAGATTATTGGCTTATTGCCATAATCCGTTGAAACGCTTTTCTCCTTCGGGGGAAAAAAGTAATTGCTCATAGTACCGCGCAAGCGGTAAATTAAATGTGAAAGCACGGTCTGTAATTCCACTCCATTAATAACACTGAACAAGTCAGTAGTTAATTAAATCTTTTCGATTGTATACTCTGAAATTTGCTGTATTATCATATTCTGTTATTAATTCGTATTAACAAAACGTTTGCGATGATAACGATATGTTTTAATTTAACAACTGTGAATATTTTCTACATGTCTCTATCAAAAATTTGTAAAAATGTATAATTGAGCTCATTTCAATTATTGTTTTCAATCGGTAAAATTATCATCAGTGATCTTTATATATTTTCTAACTGTCTACAAAAACAATCTGGCTAAAAATATAAAGTGGCGTCCATTTTGAGCCGCAAGAAGCCACGTGCGCCATGACCCTCCGCGGATTCTTGACAAATGTCATCGAAGCGTTTCCAGTCATTCGTAAAAGTGTGTCAAGTGTATGTAACCAAGATGGAGTTGGGTCTACGGGGAGTCGAAAGGAATTCCCAAACTATGCGATATATCCAGTTGGTCGCCAGCAGAAACAACCACCCTACCCGGAGAGCCCCACTTGTTGGACGCCTCTCGGAAGGGGTTGGAAACCTTCGGCGCGACCCCAAGCCACCTGATGCTACGCTACTGGGCGGCATCGATCCCCCAAACTCCTTCGTCGAAACCCCTCCGTGGTAACCATGGTGACCAACTTCCCCTATCGTCGTCGCTTCAAACGGACAGACAGACGAACGAACGAACGAACCTGCAAACCCAACCTGAGCCTGCTCCCACCTCTCTCTGCGTCAGCCCTTTTACTCGCTCGCAGAGGGTAGTAAGTGACGTCAGGTGATAAACATTAGCCGTGACGTACACTCTGCTCTCGAGCAGGTTAACATTTCTACAAGAGTATATTTTACAATCGGGACATCGTAACAGTAAATTCAATCAGCGTGATTTCGCACCGGTTGATTTAATTTTCCGCGATTTGTTTAATTCGTGGTATTTGATTCGAATCAGCCATTGAGCTCATTCCTTCATGTTGTTTTACAATTACGTTTTAACACGTAGAGAGATCTAAATTGAAAACACTTTCTGTGTAACAATTCTTTTAGTGCATAAATACATGTTAAAAAACTTAAAAAAAATTTATACTTCTAGATAAAAACACACTTTCTAAATGTAAAACAGAAAAACTTTTGCTTTTTATCAATTAAAATATCATGTTTCAGCGAGTATAATGTTATAAGTCATAAGTCTGTTGTAAAGTCATAACGCGTATATAGAAATAAGTACTGTTAAAAGTAAAATAATATAGTCGCATTTAGCGTACTACAAAAAAGCATGAAGACACGTCTATGAAAGGCGTTTAACTAGATAATTTCAGAAGATTAAATACGTAGCATAAATGAGGCGGTAGCGTTCGCACGACCAACACGAAGAGAGATAAACATTAACCATGACGATGACTGCTCAGCACGCATTATCGCTGATTTTGCACGCTGTGTAGCCAGATTGCCTGAGGTAAACACATATTAAACTGGCTAGATTTACTTTCCAGGATATTAAATTGTCCATTCTTTCTCAATGATTACATCTAAAACGAGTTTTACATGTACATACAGACTGTTTTAAAAAAACATTTAAAATAAAAAAAAAACTCGATACATAAAGAGAGAGAGAGAGAAAGAGAATGTTTTAATATTTTATTTTGAATATGGAAGTGTTGACTTTCAAACAATTTATTCTCAAAGATTTAATTAAAGAGTTATATTCATTAATAAACAGACTTTTCTCTCTGTTAAAAAATTATTTGTAAAAGCTAAATATATCTAACTGTTCCATTTGAAATATAAAGCTATCGGGCTTAAGTAGACTTGACATTTTACATTTTTTTTAAAGCCCAACATATATATTGAAGTGCCGATCGCAAGATGCAAAAGTAGCACATTTTAAATGTCCTGTGGGGAAATAATCCTCTCTCCCTCCCTCTCTCTCACTCACTCTATATCAATAAAACGTTATCATCGTTTATCACAAACTCTGTCAGATGGCGCTGTATTTTATACGACTCGATACCATCACATTTTATAATCGCATAAATAGGATGTCATTATATATGTATTACGTTTAGATATCTTTTATGTTGTTTTCAAAACAACAATTATGTAAAACAAAATATTAAAAATATATGTAAAAAAGGGAAGAAGGAATTATTATGTATACATCTATAAATTCATTATCGCGTTTTCTCTTCTCCGTTTTTATCTGTTAGTTCGAGTTTCAATATTGTTTGTGCACATTTGCGTGCTGCGAATAATAGGAGATTAATGCAAATATCAATTTCTAAAAATAAGCAACGCATTAATCGATCGATTCTCAAGTTGGTAGCACAATGAACTATTTAAGCAGTTTACGTTAGTTTTAATAGCGTTCACGCAGATCCCAATCTTGTACCAAGGCATGACCGAAATCAGCTTCTAAACACGATCGGCGAAGCGCGTTATTCGTTGTGTAGTCTCAGCTCAAGTTGGCGTAGATACCGAGATTCAATTAACGGAGTTTCGGTGAGAGACAGTTACAAGCCGCAATTTCAACTTGCAATTGCATCTTTGGACATTTCGCATTCAGCAACGCGAGAATATTCGATAAAAAAAAAAACAAAAAAAACAACATAATTATAAAATTAATTATAAAATCGCTGTCGTCGAGTTTTTAAAATTTTTACAAACAAATTAAAAGGAAATCAAAATTGTAACGCAAGAGCTATAGTCACTTAATAAAAACAACTAGTCTCTCTTTAGTCTCGGCTAAGTAGCACATCGCAGGTTGTGTGTCTGCATGGCAAACGATTTTCTTTTTTTATATCAAGAACAACGCTGTAGTAACGAAGCGATGGTTTTTCGATCCGTCAGATACTATCTATGATCAATGGCTTGACAGTAATACCTGGCAATCGACGCTGTATACTTTATCGAACGTCGTTCCACGTACGTACACACGAGCCACGTTACGTTTGAGCCGTAACAATGTATGTTACGATAATTGCACCGAATTATCGAACGACATGAGCACACACGATGCTTACCGGGACTTTGAATATTGCATGGCAGCGCACGCTAATAACGAAGTATACCCGCTGGAATTTACCGACAACTTCATCTGAGGTCGAGCGTTTCCAAATACATCATCAGGAATCACGCGCTTATCCACGTTTCGGTAATATGTGAAGTTTACTGCGCTGTACTACAAACACATATATGTTGTAGAGAGAAAAAGCAAATTGTTTTATGTAAATATATATGATAATGCGTATGTAATATTTAACTTATTTGACGTTACATCTGCAACGATTTTTAAAAACAATGGCAATAACAAATTACTCGAGTGTTTTGTAAAAATGTACTTCAATATAAAGATGAGAAAAATAATACACTTTTTTATATTTTATTGTATCTTTTAGATATAAAAAGTAATAATAACTGACGTGTGTGTGTGCGTGAGTGTGTATTGGCACAATAAAACTATTCCAGTTAAACAATCTCGTAAAGTTAGAAAGTTTATCGGCAAAAAAGCATCATTGAAAAATTCTTCTCTACTCTTCTACGAAAGTAGAAAGCTCCGGAAGCGCTTTCTAACACGTTCATTCGCACGAACGGCGCACAATCGCGTATTTTACGCTCGGGCGAGTGGCGAAAAGCGATCGAACGCAAAAGCCAGAGTAGAATAACGACTGAACCTATCGCGTAGATTGCAACTGGTAATCGATATTGATAGAAAAGTCCAATTTCTAAACTATCATAGCGAGAAGCTTCAAAAGGAGAGAAACACGTTGCCGGTGAAAGATAACTTACCGTGATGAAAATAAATAACGCACAATAACGTGAGAGAGAGTTTTTGCGCTCTGGAAAAACCAAATCGAAATCTTGGCTTGCTATTGAACGCGATGGGATCCTACATCGGCCTATCAATAAGCAACAGACTACAAATTGTGACATTTCGCGTAATATACGCGAGCAAAAATAGAAATAGAACGTCTGTTATTACTATTGCGGGTTGTCTTGTCTGTGAAATTTCATAAAGTATTAAGCATTGTCTGTGCTCACGGCGCGCGTTGTTTTTATTACACTATATAACAATCGATAATACCGTAAATAGAAAGTGTGCGGAACATGGCACGCATATTTCGTGTACAATATCAATCTGATAGTATAAAATACAAAAATTGATAATCACAGAATTACGTGCCGGTAACAATATGTTAATTTCGCATGCGAACCGGTTATTATTTCTTTGTTAATATTTGAATCGACCCCGTGTGTTCTACATTACTTACATTAATTCAATTTACCTAAAAAAGAAAAATTTCGAAAGTTACTCTGGAAAACTGAGATAAATTTTCGATCTCACGCGAGAAAAACACAAAACTACTAACGTTGCTCACAATTATCGCGGCGCTTCTTCACGAGCGAGATGAATAGTAGTTGCTGTCACATCGACGAAATTGCCTCCGGGAAGAAATTGCGTTCAGCGTTATAACGCACGAGTTGTAGAACGGGGATGACAGAAAAAGGGCGGTCTTCTCTATGGTTTGAAACACAATTTGCCGGTCGGTGGCAAGCGAGCGTGTAAAGGTACCTTTACACTCCGGGACGGACTTTGTATGTGCGACGAAGAGTTAGAAAATGTACAATACACACATGTACAGAAAAAAGTAAGCAAACGAATATCTTTTAAAACTTTGTAGCTTGTTCGCGCTTGTCCGCGATGCCGCCGCTCTCTGACATCGCTTTAGCCTCGGCGATTCATTGTAACAGATGCCAATGACCGCGAGGGTACGAGAGATGCTCGAGTGCATCGCTGCATATTTCACTCGGGGATGTGAACGTCACAAGGCGGGTCATGACGTCACACCTAACCTACATACTTTAAGGGAACGAAGCCGCGTCGATGCCGCTTCTGCATCGTTATACGCGGCCGAGCTGCCGCTTTGCACATACGCGAGATACAGACTCCGGCAATCGTGTGTGAGAACACACATTCGACCGTGTCGTCGTGATGTTTCGTTTATCGGTCCGGCAAATTTCGCTTGAACACATACGTCTCTCGAGAAAATACAAATAGTCTCTCATACAGCACTGAGGAAACTTTATATAAACTCACGAAAATATTGAATCGACCGGCCCGATACTGATGAATTTAATTTAATTTTTGCTAATTATTTCTCGAGGCACCGTCGCGTCTGACGTGTCATCGATTGCCAGTTTACTTTGTAAAAATGGGAAATTTATATATTTGATATATTTTGTACAATAAAACTTATAATTTACATAGCGCACATTTTTTCTCTTTCTTTCCTCTCTTTCTTTTCTCTTTCTTTCCTCTCTTTCTTTTCTCTTGGAAACTAAAATCGGAAATTTTATTATTAGTTTGACGAATTTAAAAATGAGGCCAATATTTTCATTTGTTAGTGAAAAGTCATTATTGCATTTTTCTGATATTGCTGTCATTTTTTGTCATCATTCGATGTTAAATAATCTAAACTTAGGAAATTAGTCGTGCATGCTATGTAGAGTGGTCCAGCCAGACGTTACCATTTACATGTCATATTTGCAGTGCTCTCATATATCGCGAAAGTTATGAGCATTACGTGGTTTCTGTCGACTGTTTCTAAATTGAAAATCTGTTTGTGAAAAATTGTAGTTTGCAAATGCGCATCAAATGTGCATAGAAGTTTTTAGTAATATTTTTAATATTAATTTTTCGTAAAAATTACAATCTTACGTTATATACAGAGCGTAAAGCTCTCATGCTCCGCAGTATTAAACGAATTATTGATGCCGATTGTGAAGCATGTGAAGATATAGCGTGGCGTCACGTCGATTAGGTGAATGTTCTGATTCTGGTGTTATTTTATCGTGAATTATTAAATTATAATGATTACACCGCAGAGTGATGTAATATATAATACGTTACATTATAGACTCGTATTTCACATTTAACGCTAAATATGTAATATGTAACCGTGTAATTTTTAATATAAAATACACACTTCAGTTTTTAGGTTTTATATGTATGTGCGTGTTTTATATGGCGTACGTGTACATACAAATATGTGTATACGTGTATATATAAATATTTTTATTTATTATTTCTCTCTCTCTCTCTGAAATATACAGTCATATTACTCAAAAGGCCAATAAATACTTTTTTCTCGAATTATTGAAGAAAGAAATCTTATTTCCTCATCTTATAGTCCCATCTGGGATTTGGGACGTGGCAGCAGATTTGATCTCCGATCTCTGAAACGAAGACATAATATAGACGAGAAGAAATTCTTGACAAAAGTTACGAAAGATAGCTGCGATCCGTAGGTGGCAGATAAGAAAAGAGCACGTACGGTCGATCTTATAATCCGGCCTTAAGTTATAAATTTTATATTACAAGTGCGTTTGGCGACTTAGATATTTTATCAGACTTTATCGGACAGAAATTTTATTAAATTTTATGAAAGAAAAATAGAAGAGAACTTTTTTACGCTTATTTTCTAAATTTCATTGCTCGCATAAAAGCAATCTGACGATTTCTTTTCCTTCCATTCAGATGTCAATGCGAAGACAAGTAGGCAGTTTAAACGACGATGCTAACTTATTTCTAATTATCTTTTTTTTTTACAGCAGCATGTCTTTATAATGTCTCGTAAAACTATAAAACAAGAAGATACTATATAGTACTACCATTTTTTACGTCGAATTAATTAAGCGGCTCAATACACAGTTCGCGTAGAACGGAAATGTAAAAAAAAGTGTCCGCAAGATTGCGGCTGTGGTTTCGTCATTAAAAAAAAAAAAAAAAACAGCGCGCACCGACTCAAAGAAGTGGAAAACTTGTTAAGAAGTTGAAAAAAAGGAGGTCGGTACTTTCGCCGCAGCCGCGCATGACAGTGTTCTGGCTAAGACAGAATTATTTGAATAATCGGATTCTATCTTTGTGTCTCACGCCCGATGATGGAAACGAGACGGGAAAGTGTAGTACTTCCGAGAGAGGTTCAACCGCACATTTAAACGACCAAAAGAGAAATTTCCAGATCTCGCGAAAACTGAAATATCCCTTCACATATTCAACTACACTCGTTGCTGTCGACATACGTGTAAAATATAGGAAATCGTGTATTTTCTCTTTTCTTAAGTGTAAACTCCACATTGCATTTGTAAAACTTTTGTTTTGTACAAAAATGCATTTTAAAACTGCCATCGGTTTTTTTTTTCAATTTTTATTTTTAGTTCCATGTATGATTTTCAGTAATTTTCTCTCGGTCTTTTTTATGCGATAAACTACGTTTGCATTGTCAAATGTATCATTGTTTTTATTAAAATGAGTCTAAATGATATTTCATCCCGAGTTACATCAGTAGCTTTTTGCATGATATATAAGTTCGCTATGAGAACTTCTTCTCTCTTCTGCAATTTCATGGAAGGGCAATATACGATTTGATGCGTTAACTCTCTGGGGAAATCAGAAAGTTATCAAACTCGAAAAAATATAAGATCGGTAAAGTATTTATGTAAGTCGCTAATTCTAGCTTATCGAAGGAAACAATAAAATATAAATATACAAATAATACGCATAAACCTGGTTAGACAAAACAAAAGCAGAGAAAGAATAATCTTTTAAACATTACATAAAAGACACGTCACACAAACTTTTGCATGCACAAACTTTCTCTTCATTCACGTTATTTATGAACGCATTGAGAAAATGTAAGCAAATTATACAAATCAAATATTTATTTAAATCAAATTTGAATTAATTACGTATTGTTCACATGTTCTATATATATATACATATATTAGTGAACATATATTTACATGCAAAATAAAGTAAAATTACTGCATAATATTATACCCTAATTTACCGTTTAAATCCTTGAACAAATGTATGTTCCGTTTTATAACCGACTTTATATCAAAGACAAATATTTTACTTCTTTAAAAATGTTTCTTTAAACCCAAATGAAATATATGCAGCCACATTTCTTTTCGCAAAACTTAATTTCTTAGAGAATTATAAGTCACACCGTTATCTCATGTCGTTCTCTCGAAAAGCTTGAAGTACATATTCCCCCGAGGCATTTGAAAGTATGTTTTCGATATTCCACGTACTTCAGCAAAATTTTCGCGATCGTTCTTAACGCAGTTTATGAAGTTTCCGCGACGATGAGCTGGCGACATTAGTCGCAAGATCTTTCTATAGATTGAAAAAGCACAGTCTTTTCAAAGTTCGAGATCAATTGAAAATTTTCTGTTAATCGAGATCCAAATTAGATCGGGCCGGGAGTCTTCCATAGAAAGATCTTATTGAAATATAAAAAAACTTCAACATCGGGATTTCTACAAGTAAATGTGAAACTTCATTTTCCTTCGCTTGCGGTTTCGCGTGTTAAATTTTGGTTTTTCACTTTTAATTTTTTACTCTTAGCGCGGGATAAACTCGGCACACTGACGCTATTGATTTTGTGAGAGGAACAAGAGGGAGGAGTGAAGTTACAGAGGGATGGAAAGAGAGAGAGAGAGAATAGAGAAAGGGAGATAGAATGCGTCAGAGAAAGTCGAGGGTAGATGAGGTCAACTCCTTATTCAGGTAAGTTCTGATAGATGGAGCCTGGGATATACATATAATGGTCTTTTCCGGATTTATTCAGAGTTATCCTTGAACGGCCTCACGTCGTACAAATCGATGTACGCTTTAGAATATAAAGACTGATACGTCGTTCGAATTTCATGTTATTCGACAAAGATAAGAAGTTTTTAACGTCAGGGCAAAAAAGCTTACATTTGATTCGGTATTTTCGAAATGTCATCGATCATCGAAATCTTTGTATTATATTAAAATAGAAGAATGAGTCAAATTTGGCACCGTAAAATATGAGTGTCGCGCTAATTAACATGTTTTTACGTCAGCTTCTAACTTGCGCCGTAATAATAACATAAATAGTATAATATCCAAGAAAATAACTAAATTTACCTGAAATTTTATCTACACGCACATTCGGTTCAAGAGAAAAAAAAATTAAACTTCTCATGCGATATTAAAATACAGTATCGTGTGTAAAATAAAATAAATTTCTGTTCTCTGCAATTATTTCTATATGTATTTCAATGCAGCGTAAAGCATATAAATTTCATTTGACTGGCGTGGAACGAAATAAAGCGATCTCTCACATAACCAATATCTCGAAATGCCCGAAATAGCTAATGAACAGATATGTTCATATCGAGGACTGAAATTTATAACGAAGAGATATCGAAAGCTATAATCGCACGCTATGACAAATCTCATGAATGATTTGCGGCAATCTAATGACAGAATCTGCCAGTGTTGGACCCTATCCAAAATTGATGGTGTGTTCTCGACGAAAATGTTAATGCGCGCGTTCGCGCAACGACGAGCGACGACTGCTAGGCGTATCTCGTAAATCAAATTGCGAGACATGATTTAACGATTACGAAGATAATGTATGCGCACGACGACGCAACAGCGAGTAATTGGCCAGGTAAACGCGTTAGAAATCGCAATAAATCCGTTGGCGCGAGTAATGATCGTACTTTTACACATGATGATTTTCAAGCAAATGGGGGAAAAAAAAACGACGGAAATAGGAAAATTATTTCACAATCGCTTCGCGCAAAATTGTTAAAATAACAGTAGATTTTAACATAGGATTTGTCCCAAAACTATATGTACATATTTAAATTTATATGTGCTTACACAGTAAAATTTCGTTACACTGGTAGGTTGGTATTAAAAATTAATGACAAGCGAGAGAGTTAACCTTTAGCGAATAGCTAAAATTCACTGCTCGTTAAAATTTCGAAGATTTCATAAAAAATTTCTAGTTAGACGATCAAAAACGATAAACTGTATGGAGAACGGAGATATTCTGAGCAAAGAGAATTTGTCAAAGAGTACCGCTGACCAAGAGAATGCAACAAAAACAGTACATCGCTATCCCATTGAATCAAAGAATTTCACAATCAAAAATACGTCGAAAAAAGATGACAGATCTACAATAAAGGGAAGAACTTATTTTTTAAACGAAACAGCAAAAAGAAGTGATGCAATATTAAAAACGTCAGAAGACTTCTCTTCTAAGAAATGCAATGAGAAAAAAGATAAATCAATTCAAAACCTTAAAGAACGCGCGGTCGCGAAAACGATTATTGTTGATCAATCTGGGAAAATGCGCTCGCTTCCGAATGAAGTTCCGTCCGATGGATCAAAACGCGAGATTAAAATTCCAGGAAAAATCAACAGCGAGGTGACGACAGGCACACGTCTGCCACGTCCACTCTGTGACGTAATCGGCAAACGGGAGCAACGCCGAGAGGAATTGGAAAAAATGGAAGGAGATCTGCGACAGCGGCTAGACACGCTTGAATGTTCGATACCGGCAGTAATGATGTGGAATATCTGGAAGATGTCGCAAGGCGCGCCGGTCTGCAGAATAAAACGTATCCTGGAGAAGCAATTTAAAGATGCGAGAGAACTTTCTTGTCGTAGCACACCGAGCCGCCATTACGATCCCAGGATACGAGATGCCGAGGCTGAGAGGAAACTGGCGTTGAATAAAGTGGAGGAAGCGCGAGCTCTTTGGTCGGAGAAGCTCGTCAAATTAGAAGAGAAGAGACGAAAACTCGAGGAAGCAAAAAGAATTCAGGAGGAGCAGAAGAACGCGATGGAACGTTTGAGCAAAGAGGCGAAAATGTTGCGGGAAGAGATGGAAAAACAACGAGACGTGGACGCGCAGCAGAATGGATCGTGTCAATACGGCGAGTGCGGTGACATGAAGTGCAGGCAAAGATGGCTGGATAAAGCGTTACGCATATCGAGCGTTACGTCTATCGAGTCTAGCGATATTCGGTGTCTGGAGAAGATAGAACAATTAGCGGAAGAGGAAGTGATTATGAGGCGAGATATTGCCGAGTTAGAACGTCGCGAGGAAGCTTACATGAGGTCGCTTCAGCAGACGGATGAGCTGTGGTCGAAAATGGAAGACGACGCGGACTGTACGACGAAAGCGTTGAAGGAACAGCTGGATATGAAAATCGCGGCTAATCAACAGTTGGCGGATCGCGTGTGCGAGTTGGAGGACGCGTTGGAGAAGTGCCGCAAGAAAATGGCCGAATGTAGAACGCAATTGGAGAAGTTTCTGAGTATTGAGAAAATCGAGGCTATAATAGGTCGCGACGATGACGTTGCGGAAGTGACAGATAAGGAAGTTGTGGTGAGAACTAAGGTCGTGCATCGACCGATAGGTAGAGTGGACGACGTAGCAACGGTGAAGGACGACGAAGTTTCGGTAAGAGTCGAAGTCGCGGACGAGAGGATGTTTGCGCGACCCATCGTGGTCGACGCTGACGCAGAAGTGATTTTTGTCGGGGACGATAAGGACATATCGGTTAAACCTGACGTAATTGATCTAGCTGTCGATCATCCGGCGGATCTTGTTGAAATCAAAGACGCGGAAATCGCAGTTCGGCCGGAAGATCTCCCTTACGAGCAGCAAAAACTCAAAGAAGTTCGAGAATATTTAGCTCAGTTGAGCTCGTTAGAGGAACTTTACAAAGAAGGTGAACCGTGCCCGCCCGATTTCGTCTGCAACGGCGTGGTAACATCGCCTACCGGCATGACGGACGAAGAACTGATTGCGTTAGGTTTGGATCCCGTCGCACTGATCAAGAAAATTGATGAGAAAATTCCGACTGACAAGGAACGTGAGAGACAATTGCGAGAAGAATTGGCGAAACATGTAGTTGCCGATGTTGAAAAGAAAGAAGAGAAAACGAATAAAATTCCCGATGTCGAAACCAAGAAAGAATTTGTCGAGAAAGCTGTAGAACGGATTGTTGAAACGCCTGTTAGAGAAATTGTAACGCGTCCGGCGATTCCAGAAAAAGTTACGGACGATAGTTCAATAACAATGCCGGACGACGTTAAACCGGAAATAAAAAAAACCGAACGAGACATCGTGATACAACGAGACACAATTCTATCATGGATCGACACGATCGATACGATTCGCACAAAAGCAGCGGTATAGAAATCGTATAACAATCGACGTGAAGGGAATATTGCAATTATACATTTTAAAACATTCAACAATTAATATACTTTAATATTAATAATACGATAATTGTTGTTGTGTAAAAAAGATGCGTGCGGAATATAAATATAATACATAATAAAGTGTGCATAAATGCAATATTTCCTTTTTTTAATATTTATATTAATAATCAATTTTTGTTTCACACATTTGTAGAGACACCCTAACTGTCACGCAGCGAAGCAAGATGCTGATATATTAGCCGAACAGATTGGCGTGTACATTGGGGTAAGGAATTAATAAAATATCGCGATCTCGCACAAATCATATATAACAGTGCGATATTATTCACGAATCGATCATAATATATAATGACGCTATGAATAAATAGAAATATGAGCTATATCACACTTACGTTTTGTCAGATAAAACCTAAAGAAATAAACGAGAAAGACGTGACAACAACTACAATCGAAAAGGAAGACAGAGATACGAAAAACGAAATAAAAGTAAAACTTGAAATCGAAACAGAAGAAAAGTTTGAAGAGAAAAACGAGATCGAATTTGTGCCGGAAATCGCAAGACCTACAAATGATGTCATTACCAAAATACAAGAAGAAATACATATCGAACCTCCAATTGTCGAACCAGAAATAATAGAAAGAACAAAAGTGACTGCGGAAGAAGCGGAAAATTTAGTCGCTAAAGAAATAATCGATTCAAGTGAGTTGCATAACGATTAACCTGTTCTAAATAGTAAAAAAAAAAAAACAAAATTCGTGGCAAACAATCAATCGATATCGTCTCTCCTCTGAAATCAGCCGAAGTAAAAGCACCAAACGAGGTAGACGTATCAAAAGAAGCAGTAACAGAAGAAGTAAAAGCAGACGAAGTGTCAAAAGAAACCGATGAAAGTAAACTTGCAGAAGGTAGAAATAAGATAGAAAAATTGAAGAAAACTCCGCAACTAAATAAAGTTAAAACCATAGAAGACGCGAGATCACGCGTGGAAATCATAAAAACGAAAGAAATTGCAGAAGCTCCACCTGTTGTGGAAATAAAAGAAATAGAACGTGCTGATGTAAAGGAAACGACGCCAATCATGGATTTCAAAGAAGTGAAAGAAATTGTGCCAGAGACAGTGTCACCGGCTGTCGAGTTAGAAAAAGAAGCTGAAATAGAAAAATTCGAGCCTGACAAACTTCCTGTTGACACTGAAAAATTATTGACTGCCGACGTAGCGGAGAAACAAATTAAAGTTGAAGAACCTTCACAAATCTTGAAGGAAGTAGAAGAAAAAATTGAAATCGAACAACCGCCGATTCCGGAAGCAATAGTGACAGAAGAAAAAGTCGAAATAGAAGAACCGGAACCGTCGGATGTAATGCAGGAAAAAATTGAAGTTGCAGAACCACCACCGAAAAAAGAAATTAAAGTGGAAGAACCATCACCAACTGCGGAAGAAGTAAAAGAAAAAACTGAAATAATTCAACCAGTGACAGAACCTCCGTCAATAATAAAGAATGAGGAGCAAGAGATAGAACAGCCCGTGCTTGAAGTAAAACCCGAACACAAAGAGGAAGACGAAAAAATAAAAAAGGAAATGCCGAAAGAATTTATTACCGAATTACCCGACGAAGAGAAAATAATAGAAAAAATTGAAATGATTCAACCAGTGAGAGAATCATTGCCAATAATAAAAGATGAAGAGCAAGAGATCGAAGCGATGGAAGAACCTGCGATTGAAGACGTGAAACGAGAAGACGAAAAAATAAAAGTAATAACGAAAGAACTTGTTTCTCTCATTGAATTACCTGAAGAAGATAAAGTGATAGAAAAAATCGAAGTGATTCAACCAGTAACAGAACCACCGCCAGTAATAAAGACAGAAGTGCGAGAAATCGGAGTAACGGAACAACCCGTAATCGAAGCGAAAGAGGACGAAAAAATGAAGGAAATACCAAAAGAACTTACTCCGCTTACTGAATTAAATGAAAAAGAAAAAGAAGAGGAAGAAGCGGCAGAGAAAGAGAAAGTATTGAAAGTTATTCCGCCCACGAAATCACTAATGGAAGTTAAACAGGAAGAAATACCAATAACAATACGGGAAAAATCAGAAATCGTCGAAGCAGAAAAGATAATACCAACCACTGAAACAAAACCGATGAGAGAAGAAATGCCAGCGTTACAAATCGATCTTCGAGTAGCGCCGCAGCAATATTTCATTATAGCGAAAATACAAGAAAAAGAAGTGGTACAAATTCTACCCGTGATGCCACCGCAATGTATGGCATGTTGTTCGGTTAGTAATAACATTATTGCATCTTTTAATTTTTTTTAATCCAATTCCAATACGCGCGATACACATCTCACAAAAATATATATAATAAGATAAATATCTCTTTCAACATAATCCTATATAGAATATCCCAAATTCACTCGCGCGCAAGTTATTTTCTTTCTACGAGTATCATGTGTGTGTGTGTGTGTGTGTGTGTTATTAGCCGGCGGCTAGCCAACATTTTAAATATATGTTTCCTTCACTTGCAGCGGCCACCGGCCGAGATCACGGGATCTGCAGTCGCGATTACGCGAACCGAAGTCGTTCAGACTGAGGTCAAACAAGCCGAGATCGCGCAAACAGAGATCACGCAAACTGAGGTCGTGCAAACCGAAGTCGCGCAAACCGAGATCGTGCAAAGCGAACTCGTACAAATATCCACGCAAACAGTTTCGACCAGCGTCGAACCATCGCCTCCGACGCGAATTATCAGCGAATATTTAAAATCGTCCGAGCTCAAAGCCATCGTCGAGTCGAGCGCCGAAATTGTCGGCGGCCGTCCTGAAATAACTGGCCGAAAAATGCTCGAGCACAAACGCTTGAAGGACCAATCGACCGTCACGACCGCCAGCACCGGGTCACAGACGGATGAAACAAGCCACGTTAGCCACGAGCGAGCTGTAAGGGATGAAAGAGAACGCGCGAGAGTGCCCACGAATGAACTTTTACGAGCTCTGAAAATCGCCGCTCAACGAACGCGGCTAGACACTGAACGTGAGATTAGAACGATTAATTATGGCAAGTCCGACGAAATGGTCAAGCAACATCTCTGCAACTGTTGCTTGTGCGGCAAAACTTCGTTCTCGATGTCGTCGTCAATAAAACCCGGACTGCAGATTCCGCATATTGATGCGAAAATCACGAAACCTCCGACGACGACAGCCGCGTTGAAACGAACTCCCCCCAGAATCGATTCGGTGATATCGTATGACGGATTGTGTCCCGATTGCAAAGCCAAACTCCTGAGCAAAATGAGCGAGAAGAAGCGTAATATCGAGCGGATCATTAAAGTAATCTCCCGAAAGAAAAGAATAATCGAAAAAAGAGATCAGAGCTGTTTAGTCAAAATATCTAGGCGAAAGACCGATACCGTCAAACAGAAAAGTAAAAGTGATTTGCCTGTGACTTTGGAAGACACTGATAAGTCGGATATAAAACCGTTATCCTCGAGTTGCATTTGCTTCAGAATGGGAAAAACCGGTGTAGGTCCGACGAGAAAAGGAAATTGTTATTGTGCGGAGTGAGAGTCACACACGTATTACATGTCGGTTAATCAATTATAATTGTGCATAAATTGTGTCATAAAATACATCGCGTGAAATATATCTCAGTCTCTATCACAATAAATTTGTATTTAAATTCAATTCCGCGCTACTCATATATACGAAATTCGCAATCCGCTAGATTATCTCAATGAATCAGTTTCAATTAACACTCACCGTACGTTGGCTAAAGTGTGCCTACGGGATCGCAGATTGTGGTAGCCCCGTAGCTCGCCGATGCTGCCCTGCTCGGCCTGCATCTTCGCCTGCGCCGTCGCGGCTGCAGTTGCGATCACGTGGTGTTGAGCACCTGCCGTTGTGACACTCCTGCGGGAGCGCCACCCCGTCCTGCTACAGCTTGGCGTGGGCGACTTTTTAGGTTGATAAATTCTGAAAATGGCGTTGGAAACGAACCAACGTATTGCGTATACTAACGTACTTGCCGTATGAAAGAATATATAAGACGCAGATCGCGCACCTGTGCACAATCTGTTCTAACTAGGAATAAATTTTACGTTATCGCATCTCCCGGGAGCAATAACGGTCCCGGTCGATATTGGAAAAGCTTAATAAATACGTACGTATATATTCTCGCACAGAAAAGCGGTTTGTGCGTAACACTTTCGACGATCTGTTGCTGCGTTGAAAATCTCGCTCTCAACTACGTGATAATCTCTTGTCATCTCTGTCTTTCTCTGTCTTTTTTTTTATTTTAGAGTTTCACGTATTATATTAAACATGACATCGACTTGCGATTCTGTCAAGAGACGTGTATCATTTCTACTATTTGCAATGTGCACATTTTACGTTTAAAAGTTTTTATGTTAACAGACGATGTAATTCGTACGTGAGATATTTTATTGTGGTCACTATCGTAGTAACATTCGAATTTCTAACGTTCACATTGCAAAATGTGACAACAACAGTAAAGATTGATCTTTCCGACGCTCTATCCAGACGATTTCTGAATTAATTACTCTACGAATAACCTCAGCTCGGATCGTCAAGCTGTGTACAATCAGAACTCCAGTAATTTCGAGCGCATGAAAACTGTGATTCTTCCTAGAATTCGAAATTATTTTCTTCCTCTTCCACAGTTGGCAACCGACTAATAGCAATAGAGAGACGAGAAAGATATATGTTTCTCTTTCTCTTAGAGTGGGATGAATAGTAGGAGAAAACCTTTTGGCCCGCTCAAAACGGAGAAATGGAAATTGTAATTTTCGAAATTACTGGAGTTTTACCGATCTTCTCTATCTAGAGAAGATCAATATCTAGTGTTACTAGTCTCTTTTCGATTTTATTGTTAAAAACAATACTAATCTCGCAAAATTACAAACAATATTAAATTCTCAGAACGCCAACATTTTTATTTTAATGCCAATTGTTATTCGATACGATTATAGAATCTAAAACATCCTGACATGTGCCTGTCGAAAAGTTTATCTTTCAGTTTTCTGTTTGAGTAATATATAAAATTATACCTGGCCAAGAGACTATAGCGGATGCTGTAAAGCCCCGAAAATTTACAAGAACCACCACCAATTAATCGCACGATTAATCCTTTGTTGCTCAGTGTTGTTTTTTTTTCTCGCGCTTGTTGTGTGCGATAAAACGTAAAAACCAAAAAAAACAACTGAGACAAAAATAAAAAAGGCAGTTCGATTTCCGAAGCTCCCAAGATCGTTAAACAAAGCTATCTACGTTAATAAAGTCGATCGCATGAGATTTGCATTTCGCGCGATCATATTTACAACGTAAAAATAATTTGACAAAGTACTGCGAAAATACTGCACAAGTAGGCGTAAAATATACGAGCTGTTGACAAAAACAGAAAGCAGCTTGTACATACACGTTTTGGCGTGTTGCCCGATCACCACATCATGGTTGACTATAAAATATAGTAATTGAATATATGCAATGCGAAAAGTCTGATAAATTAGACGTAACATTATGGAATCGGATTTAGCACCAAGGTTTTTACATGTAAAACGCGATAAAATTGGAAACGAAGCAAAATTGCGCAAATATTTCGCAGAAGAGCACGGAATAAGATTAAAAAAAAAAAAACAAAATCGGTATTATCTCTCTGATCTTTATTATGCGAATCAAATTAAGGGTTAAACGCCGTTGCGAGTAGCATCGCGTTTATCAACAATGACGCGACATGGCGACAATGCGAGTATTAGCTCGAGGAAATCATTATAATTAATTATGATCTCTCCGTTCTTCTCCGTTGATACCTATAATCGCATATCACACATAATCACAGAAATTAATCTGTTCATGTTAATCAAATTGTTTTGTTTTGCATAGCTTTCGTAGCATTAGCATCCGCGCGCTGTTTCATCACTTTAGCGTCTGCATATGCATCGACGCGCGAGAGCTTACGTTCTGTAGACGCGTCGATAGATCCTGAGTTATCACCGTTGGGCCAGAGTTATATGACACCACCCCCTATTGTGTCAATCCAGTGATAATATTCTCTCTCTCGCGCTTTTCCCCCCAATGGGCTTTCAAATGGGCGCGAGTCGACATATCTGTCAAAGTAACAAGTTCGCGAACGTAATCCGAGAGCGCTGATAGCACGTAATAATCGATACAGATCGCCGCGCGCGTTTTTTGCGCCACTGGACTTGATTCTTTATCAAATCGTTGTGTTGTTGCCGTGAATGCGATTTTAACCGCGCGCGAAACATCAACAGGTTGCTTTGCGACGCGGAATAAGTTGCGGCGATGGGAAAGCGCGGCAAACTGAACGTTCGGTCTGTGCACGTGTCTGGATACGAGTGCCCGGTTTTATCGGAACGACTGTAACGCGAGCCAATTTAGCAAGCCAATCTCGTGACTGAAGAAAGAGAGAGAGAGAGAGAGAGAGAGATACTCGAAATTCCCCGGAGATTCTCTAACATAATACCGAAATCTTTCGCTGACTTCATCGCCGAATTACATAGTGGAAATTCCTGCATGTGTACATACATATCCTATCTACCGAGGCACAATGTGCATATGTGTGCGCATCCATTTCTCCACTACTAACACGAGAAACTGAAATCTCGAATAACGTCGAAGGAAATAGTCACTTTGTGCCCAGCTGCACCGCCATATCCGCCGGCGTTGCCGACTGAAATTTGGTCTCGAGTCGTGTATGTGCAGTTGGCGCGCGAACGCAAATGCACAGTGTGCCCCTTGGCGCGCACTTTGAACTCTACAGAACCTCGTCGCCCCCCCTCCCCTCCCCACGTTCTATAATTGTACGAGATTTTGCTTCGAAATTAACTTACTTGCAGACGGTCTATTTCGCACAGGATACAGCCATTACGGCGTTGTAATTCAAATCTCACTCTCCGCAACGACGATTTTAGCTCCGCATTCTCAAGTCAAGAATGATATATCACACACGTACTTGCTCGACGTGTGAAATATGCAGAGATTCGTGGGTGACCGCGCTTAAGGTACAATAATTAGTCTATCACTCAATTTCGCGATGTTTCATCATTACACACGCGTGTGATTTTGCAAAATCTCTCGGATCGCAATCAAATATTCGTCAAAGTTCTTTCGAATATTTGCGTTTTGTAAAAACGCGACCAAAACGGCAATCAATGAGTACAAAATTGCGTCAATTTAGTTTTGCGATAAACAATTTAAATATTTTAATACGGTATCGCGGTTTCGCGCGCACTAGCTATGGTCAAGTCAAATCTTTCAAACATACGAATCAAAGAAAAGCGCGCAAAATATAGCGCAATATCGCGATAAAATCGCATCAATAAATAAATCAACGCTCAAGGTAAACGAGTTTATGTTTGCACACACTATTTGATCGTTAAATACGAGACTGTTCTCTTAATTAAGCGTAATTTTCTAAAGTAACAAAAGAAGAAAGGAAAATAATTAACTCGCGATCGTCGAGTTGTTTCTGTCTCATTACGTTCTTAATCACATTCTTAAGCGCTTCCTAGATGTGTAACAAGGCGAAGGTTTTATAAGTATTTCCTACATTAATTACGTCAGTTGTTTTAACTTTCTCGAGACAAGTTAATTATTGGCTCGATCACGTTTCCCCAAGTAATCCGAGAAAGCCCGCCTGCAGCTATGCTGAAGTTTATATTTCCACTCTATTCACATTCACTTTTAATATACTAGAACCAATATTGTGCTTATATTTTATAACCTTTTATGTATATACAATTGCTAATGTACTTTTCATTGCCGCACGTATCAAATTAATCAAATTACTTCCTAAATTATTTTCTTAACACAATTACATAAACGCGTGACTATCGATCGTTTCATGTTTAAATTAGCTAATAACCTGATAATCGGCGTAAGCACTTTAGACATTTAGTAGCAACGGCCATTAGCGTAAAACCGATGGCTGCTCATCATTAGTGTTAGACCGCTATGAACTACGAAAACCGCAATCAATGCTACTAAACAAAGCAATATCGGATAGACTGTTTCCTAACAAATGTACACATTGGTCTAGAGAGCAATATAAATTTTTTTTTTTTACGTGATGATCGGAATAAAGAAAAAAAACAGAGAGTTTTCAATAGAAACATCTTGCTGAAATCGTTGCATTCCGAAGCAACAATTTCGATTGAAGAAATTTTAATATTGAGATAAAAAAAAAACATAAAAGACTGACGTGATTTTCTTTCATATTTTCACATGAACGCGTCTATTTCACATTACCGAACAAACATTTATAAAAATAAATAAATAAAGATAAATCTTCTCACTCAGTCGCGCTTTACACAATTATCGGACGAATATCTACGCGTGGCAAGTGCTAGATCTAACAGCAGGCTTTGAAGCTTCGCGCTCCCGATACGTATTCCTATTAACCCGCATCGCCTGCATCCCCATAATTCCATTTGGTCAGGAGCGTTCACTCAGGGAAATTTCGGACACGGTCTCGGATGTTTCCTGCGGCTGATTGGATAGTCATGACGCACATATCACCCCCGCTGACACGAAGCTATTGATCACCTTTTAAGCGCACAAAGAGAATTTCCTTTTACTTGTTACCACGCTACTTCTCCCAGAACATTCACACATTTCTTACAATTTCTTTCACGTAATATAATTTTACAATATTTTTTCCAAATTGCTCTGCTTAGATGAAACATATTTTAGAGATGTAATCTAATTAGAAATTTTGTTTTCTTTTTTTTTTCTTTTTTTTTATTTTCGCAGTTTTGTGATAAAGAATTGAGAAACAGTTATATTGCTAGTTTAATTTTGCCCGTTTGTTCCTATTTCCATTTTCGAATCATGTTTGTGTACGCGTGCAGGTGACCGTGGAGAAATAAAAATAAGTTTATTGTCGAAGAGCTTTCAAAAAAGAAGAACTCGAATAGGGTCGGACGGATAATAAAAAAAAAAGAATAGTCCGAAAGTTGGATATCGAAGGTCGATATGCGGCCGCCCATCCAGATCTCGATGCCAAGCTATTAGGTACGTCGAGAACGCAAAGCAACCAATATTATCTTTGACTGGCTCGGACCGAAGATCTTCCTTTGCCATTCTCTATACAATAGCAATAATGTAACGCTAAATCTATTGAACCGAACGCATTAATCGGCACGTCAATATATACGCTATAAAACGGAGTAGTATTAAATATCGACGATCAAAAAGATCAGTTGAAAGCAAGTTGATAGACTTGGTAATATTAGATATTCAACATGTAATTGCTAGATTTTTCAAATTTGATTTAAAATGACTGAAGAAACTGACGCGTGAAATTGTATTGTTAGCGTTACTGTTATTATATAAAAACATATACTTTTTTCCCGTGTCGCATTTAATTATATTATAATAAATATTCGAATAATATATATTCGAAGTGTATTATTATAAAAGCGTAAGATAAATTTATTCCGTTCTCTTACGTGAATTTCTTTGCCAGAATATGCACATGCGATTGCATTCTAAAATACATTAATAAACTTTTTCCGTTTCTTCGATAAATAGTTTCTACCAAAACTAATCCTAACTTTAATGGAAGGGGTTAAATTGAGTGAGTAACAAAGTCGGACGAGTTAAATGTGATTCAACGTCGACGATATGCGAAGCTGGTATAAGTTTAACTACATGTATGTATGTACGTTATACATATATGTAACGCAAAACGTTATACATATATGTAACGCATAGAGAAATGTGTCAGTCCGAGTACTGAAATCAAAACAACCATGTACAAACAAAGTGAGAAAGTTTGTTCTCTCAACTATCGCAGATTTTCGCAGCAACAGACGTCTCAGTTTACGTTTTTAAGGTGAAATCTGAAGATTGCTGAATAAAAAATTAATAATTCGATACGTACGTAACTTATGAACATTGCAAAGAAATGTATCGCAATGTTAGAAATTAATAAAAACACTACGTATGCGAGATATATCGATTACGCATGGAATAGTTAACACTATTCTAATACGCAACATAATATAATAATAATAATAATAATAACGCCTAAATTATGCGTATTCCGCCGACAGCTAATTGCAATTACAGAAGAAAGCGTCATTAATTTATTACAAAATTTGACGCATTCTGTCGATATATCTGCCGACAGAATATTTAATTAAATCGACAATTAACTACTTAAAGCTTTGTTTACACCACACGACAAAACATGATTGATGAAATATGAAATAATTATCTCAATGCGGCATTTGCAACGTTCAAAAATCATTTGTCCGTTGATTAATAATCGTGCGTCAATTATGGATAATAATTAATCGCATTTTCGCGAAAAAAACGAATGTGCAGTAATTGAGCAATAAATGAATATGACTTGCTCTACACTGGCGGAACTGTACAATCACATTCGAGTGCTGCTCGACTGCGATCTTCTCTCTGAATGCGCCTATTGAATCTGATTGCCGTATATACACTCCGGTAAATCCATTAAATAAATTCAATCTCGCCGCGCGACCTTAATATACACGTAATATAAGCGTCTTGTGGGTCTACATAGAAGGATCTTGTGTAAACATTGTCGTGCGGTGTAAACATTCTTAATGATACCGGGAGAACAGTAAGGATAATAAACCCGAAACGATAATGCCGAAGAGCTTAACGTAAATTGGATCAAAAAAATCCGATGAAACTAAATTAGCAACTGACCTCTCTCGGAAGTTACGACCCTCCTCATCGTCCTCCTCTTCTATGTCGTGCAGCCGCGGGCTAAGCCGATGCTGAGTGCCTCCCTCCTTGCCGTAATCTTCTTCCTCGCCCGGTCTGAGCTCGCACTCTTTCTCCTCGTCGTCCTCGAAATCGTCGACCAGGTCCTCGTCGAGGTCGCTGAGAGGTGCGCGATCCTTAATCTCGGCTACGCAGACGCGTTTCACTGTTTTGCTCTGCTGCTGTTGATGTTGCTGCTCCTGCTGCTGACCCTTTTGCTGTTCCTCGTGCTGCTGGTTTTTCTGTTGCTGCTGTTGGTGCTGCTGATACTGCTCCTGATGCTTTAGCAAGGCGGAACTTTTTTTGGTCTCGGGGGTGGTCCCCGAGACAGCAACACCACCCCCACCCCCGCCGCCGCCGGCGCACGGCAGGCAGCAAGACCACGCGCCCCCCACCTCGGCACCCTAGCACACTCAATGTCAAAACATCCAGGGAAGTCAGCAGCAACTTGCAGACTGTTCCGTTCCAGGTCGCCTGGCAGTCCGCAATACTGATCTGGAGGGGTTTGCCAACCCCAGACGCGTGTGTGAGTTGTCGAATATATCGAGTATATCGTGCTACACACGATGATCCGTTGTTATTTCCTTTGTTGACTTCTCTTACCGGATTGCAATCGTCGCTCGACGGAATATATAGTTTCTACATAAGTACGGTGGTGAGAGTGTCCTTCGTTTCTCTCCGACTAAGACCGACTGGTGATGTTGTTAGGAATCTCTAGTGCGCTTCTGTCGGTTAAAGTGCTCAGCTCAAGTTCTTAGCTTCTGTAAAAACGTGAGACGACGAGCGTCGGTCGTCTCATATAACTCGGACTGTTGATTTAATTTTCCCGTGAAATTCAGTCGCTCGTTTGTCTTGCGTTTAAATTCGACTTATTTGCTTTTACAAACTTTCAAACCTCTTGCTACGTAGTATTATATAAATTTAAATACGCAAAAGATTGTCCTTGCAAGGCTCCCGGTTGTTTGTTATAAGCGGATTGTAGCAGTGTATTCGCCTCGGAAGAGGGGAGGGAGGAAGCAAAAGCTTTTCTTGCTTACTTCGCTCATATGGTTGTAAGATATGTTCCGTAAAATATACATTCAACAATACTTATGCAATGAAACTATTCCGAAGACTCAGATGTAATATATATATGTCTATTTTATTTTTTCTACATCTTTTTGTCTCTAATCACAGCAAGAATGTAAATAAAGAAAAACGTACGATCTTCTCTCGATTAACGCAGCATTTCAAAATTCGTCAATATTTAAAGAACTTCTTCAGTCAATTTTTTTCGTATATTCTCAGTTTTTTTTTTTTCTTTCTATTCTTTTAATTAACAAGTTGCTGGAACATTGTCTCCTACATCTGATGATGTAAGCCCGCATGATGAAAATTATGTGTCGGAGCCGAATATCGAACCAGCAAAGTTTCCATCGTGATACTATTTAACACGACATTACGTTAGGTCAAGCAATTCGTATTCAGACCACGCTTGCCATTATTCTTAGGTCGTTTTCATACACAGATTTGTCTTGTGGATACCACGATAAATTTCCCATCTTCGTTATCTCTAGTAAACGCAGAATATAAAGAATCGTTCCGTTGCTGGAAAAATTCCTATTGTTTTTCGCGCCCAAAATGTTCAAGTTCTGTTTTTTTTCTCTCTCTCGGCGCATTACCGAGAGAGAGAATCGTGTTTGTCAAGTATTCGTATCTCTTAAATAGTTTGTTTGTCAACGCTCCAGTTCTTAAATTTTGTTTTTACTTTCGTTAATTCTTTTGTGGAGACTCCACTGTTGTACATCGTCCCGTACGAGTTACATAGACGACCAGCGAAACGATTAGTAGCACGTTACCCTTTGTCTCAACGTTTCCTTTGACGCTGCGTCATCTTCAGTGTCACTTTGTCCTCTTGCCCACATGATTAAATCTATCTGTAGCTTCTGTGTCTCTTCCTCTGTTCTGAAATAACGAAAATCTGAACATCGTCGTGAGCCACCGATCGGCAATTTCGTCTGCTTTTTGTCTCAGAAAAAACGGTTAATGGAAAATGTCTGTTCTTTAAATCTTTGAGCTTGCGTCGCATATCTCCCGAAAGCTATCTCATATTCTCTTAATATTCTTAATTCGTACGATGTGTTTTATTCGCCGTGGAATCTCGCTTCCGCTATTGTTTCCCTCATTACTTTGCTTACTTCACGGTTATCGTGTCGTCAGCTCTATTTATTAAAACATTAACTACGAGAGAAAGAGCTTTATCCGAGAATCTCCACGCAAAATTTTTCCCAAGTACCTTGAGATAATAACGTGCAACATCTCTTTTCTTGTGCGTTATTCTTCCCACGAGAAAAACTCGAAGCGCGCTAACGCACTCTTCTCGCGAACGAATTTTCGCGTCTCTTCATTTTATTTTTTCAGTTTTGTCATTTCTTATTCGGTTATCCACGACGGTTATCCCACAGTAACCAAGTGTAACGAGGTAAACCAAGCATGCGAAGTTTCTCGTCGTCAGACAGAGCCTGCTTGCCTCCCTTAATTTGTTTTGTGGTTTCCCGGACACTCCGAAACACGCGGCTAGGAAAATTCTAAGACGAACGAAAACACACAAACGAAGCTAGAATATATTTGCGTACCCTCCTTTGCGTTTTCTCATTTGCACTACAGTTTGCTGTGGATAACGCTCGCTGTTCGTTTGACTTTTCTCATCGTTATTAGCCTCTTCTAAGTTTTGGAGAATTATTATATATGTACGTATACATTATATTTATTTTATATACATATTATATATATATATATATATGTATTATTCTTTTGAGAATTGCATTTTTGACTGTGTTCTTTTCTTATCCGTGTTTTTCATGTTTATAAAACGAGATTGTTAACGATTCCACGCAATTATACGAAACTTCTTTGATTAATCCGTATTTCCGCGCGCGGTATAAAATTAAAGTAGAACAGTTCAATTAAGATTATGGTTTTAGTCCGACTTCTTCATTATGACACTGCAGTTTTCACAGCAATTGAGTCCCGGCTAAGTCGTGTTAAATTATTCTTATCCGCAACGGACGGCGAGAAACACGCAACCACCAGCATTCTGCTTCAGTTCGTAGTCAAAGAGCACGCGTGATTCTTCACAATACATGAACGTTGGATCGAGCACACTTTTTTTTTTTTTTTTTTTTGCTGCTCAATCGTTATGTACGATCAGCTGACACGAATGAGTTTTGCACTCGTTTAAATAACTGCTCGACTCACACATTCATATGCGCACATTTATCCTTGAAATTACACTTACACTGGACTGTGAGCCGATACGTGTCGATACAAAATTCTTAGGATTATTTGCTAATTAAGTCCGATGAGAATCACATTAATCCTCCGTAATGACGAGAAACAAGACTCTTGATTCAATGACGGAGAATGTAAATCAGAACACAGAGATTGATTGTCGATTGTTGAGAAGGATGTGATTACGAGTTCCGTGGAATTATCAGACGTTAGACCGATGCTCTGTAAAATTTCGCGTATGATCCACAGCGTGCTCGGAGAAAATTTCATAATGCTAACCGTGTAAGGTCAAAGTTTTCAACCGAAGAGAGAGAAAGATATATATATATATATATGCGAGAAATGTCGAGAAGTACGTATAAAAATATTACAATAAGTGTGCGTAAGAATAGTGCGATAAATCAACGAAGAAATATACGCACGTTATTCTCCATTTTGAATCTGCTGCGTACACCTCAAAACGAATTAAATCATTATAAGCAAGAAGGTGTATCGCGCGCGTGCATTTAATCTCAATAATGATCCTTTACCACGGGTTTTCTTTGGTCAGGAAGCGCTAGGTCGTAAATTAAATGCAAAGGTTAAGGCTGCGACTCCCGAGAGAGAGAGAGAGAGAGAGAGAGAGAGAGAGAGAGAGAGAGAGAGTTATGCAAAACGAAAAGACGAACACGCAACGAATAAACTAAATCGCGTTTCTCAGATAAAAGTGAATCTATGGTTTTCAGCTGGCGTTGGAAACGAGTTCGATCTCGTCGATAAATCAATGAACGAACATGCGCGTATTTATGCGACGACGTTATTTTTAGTCCTGCTCGGTGTCACACGATATTTATATTCTATAACAACGAGAGAAGAGAGGGTTGCGAATAAAGATGTGCATGAGATAATCTTTATTTTGGCAGCACTATACACACAGAAACAACCATACACACTTCTTTTTTTTTTATTACTACACACGCGACAAAAATTCTCTGACGATCATTAAAAGTCTAACTACTCATTGCGCGCGTTCATATGTTGTATCTACTTTCATTAAAGATTGTAACATTACCAAGATGTGACACAGTTTCTACGAAAAATAAATATTACAAAAGTGTCAAAGTGACACTGTCCTGTTTAATTTACATGAAGCTTGGACTCTACACGCGTGAAATCAGCGGGATCGATCGCTTCAAGCAATGCAAGCAATTTTAACGTTGCAGCTTTTCCGACAGTTAACACATACGAGAAATGATTGATAAGTATTTGAAACGATGCATAGCGAATATCACACACATTTACTGTAGAAATATGAATCTATTGTAGAATTTCTACATAAATATGATAAATATTTCTACTGTAAAAATATACTGATTTACTGTAAAAATATTTCTTATTTTATTTTATTTTTCATATCTCTGTTTTATTATTGTTACTTTTATCAGAGCTTATGAAAATGAGTTTTGGCGCGTTCAAAATGTCGGTCGAGTTCGTACAAATTCTTCTGATCGAGAAAAAAATAAGCAATCAGATGATTACCGTTGTAATCAAGCAAGGCAGAAACATCATTCTTACCGCGTCGACAATTTTAATTTTTCTGCAATTTACACCAGAGTTTTTGCCACATCATTAAATTACAAAATTGCCTAGTAAATAGGAGCGGATGTAAAAAACTCGCAGTCGAGCTTTAAATTCAAAATGTAATATCAAAATATCTCGTATTTCATAAAATATAATCTGATGATTATATACATTTCCGCATCATCGAGATATTTTCAGAATGTATAAATTTGTAAAAAAACATGTTTAATTTTGCATTAGATGTTTCCAATTTTGTGAGGCAGAAAAAACAAAACTTTGCGAGTAAATTTCGAAAATATCAATCTCAATTATACAAATTACACGATTAAATTTTGAAATTTATACACGGTATTACATACGTACACGGACTGATATGTTACATGCTGAATATCATACAATAACAGCAGTTAGTAACAATCGGTCGACGAAAATAAATTATAATATATTTGCGTTACTGTTTATGTGGAGAGAAGAACATATAATCAAACATAATTCATTTCATCTCGCATAATAAACCGCAGGTTACAAAACGCAAGTGATTTCCGGGAACTAGATTATATACATGTGCAACATATATTTGGTTTTCATTATTTTTTCTTTTCGAAACTCGAGTTTTCAAACCAAGACACTGATGAACTATTATTCTTGTTGGCACAGAGAAATTCACGAATCAAACATACGGTTATTACATTTTTAATTATGATATTTGCAATTCCAATTTTTATCATCTTTGTGCTTCTCTATTTATTTCTGTAGACAGAAACTTTATCAAGTTCAATAATAAATTGCGCGTGGAAATATTAAATTACAAAAATAAATTACGAAAATGTTTAAGAGTCGAAACGCGTGTAGTTTCGTAAAACAAAAACCACCTAACATATGATAGGAAAACGATAAAAGAAATAAAACAATATACGCGAATAAATATTTTCTACCACACGTTTCTATAGCTTTCAATGCGTTACGAATGCATCTATTGTTGTCGATTATTGACGCGCAAATGCGCATGCACAGAACTGTTGCAATGATTATGCCAAATTCACCTATGGAGATCATCGATCGTCAGCATCTTCAATGTGTGCTTTGTTAACACTCCGCGCGATACAAGATCATAATTAGAAACTACGAAATTAAGCTTATTTCTTACGTGCATATTTTATCTTTCTTTTATTGCTTAAGAATAATAATTTAAAAATTGATCAGAACAACCGTAACGGAAACACAGATAAAATAAAATATGTTATTCGACAGTTTGCGAGAAGAAATAAAATTTTAAAATACTTCAAAACGATTAATTGCGCGACCTGTTCATGAAAAAAAAAAAAAATTCAATAATGAGTAACGTAATACATAGGGCAGGGAATGAAAGGGATGACACGTAATATTGGGACGAACTATATACATGGCGGGATACGTTATCAACGCTTATGAATAGATTCAGGTAAATCAATATGCGGATTATTAATAGTATGCGCGTATGCGGTAACAAAAGTGCCGATATTGCGAATATTTATAAGTCGACCTTTCAGACTTAATCAGATTAATTTTTTAAATATTTATATTTTTTGTTGCACATAATGTGTAATGTCGCTCGGATATTTAGCTTTAATCCCTCTTTCAAGCGTATTCGTTTTGTTTTTGTCATTAATATAACGTTATTGAGATCCAAAATTTGAAATATTCGACAATATGGATTTCGAAAATTTACATAACTGATATTGTCAACTAAGTATCGATCGAGTATAATCGCCACGTTATTGTGGTGGTTAAAAGGTGATCGGAAGAAAAGTAGACACGTTACTCGCGTAAAAGCGAAAATTGAATTTAACTTTCTTGTTTATACTTATAAGTATAATCGCGGCGATTTCTAGAACGACGGAAACTGTCTTGCATGACGATTGTTTCTATCGAGGATACGTGAGCTGCATCAACAAGTATCTATAAGTTCACAAGTTATCCTCCTTGTTTTCTTGTCCTCTCGGACTTTAAATTGACATTTATCCGTCGTCAACCAATAACATTTTCCACGTACACGCGGATATATATGATACATTCGTATCATTTTATTGAATTTCGCCGTGACGACAAAAGTCAGAAAAGAAACGACAAACGATGTGTATCCGGGGATCTTGCAAATTTCGTTAAAAACTTAAATGCGAACACCGTGTTCGGTTTATCAATAGGTAAAGTTCAAGACACTGCTGTTGCCCTCACTGCTGTTGCTCCAACATTGTTTTCTTGTACAGTTTTTGAAATACATGCTATTCTTATGCAAATGATTTATTTTATATCAAAATAAATGAATTGGCAAATGTCATGCTTCACACTTATTTGGTAGATGACAAAAAACAATTTATTTTCTCGCTCGTGCTCTCGAAAATTTAACAATTTCGGGTCACGAAACAACGAGATTACATAAGCGATGTATTTCCATTTACAGGAGCACGCGAACCGACGCGGAATTCTTTTTGAAAATTTTTAAAGAGAAAAATAAAGTATGAATATAAATATATAAACTCTTCTTGGATTTTCTCCGGAACGGAAGTCTGCGCAACAAAGAACGCGCGCGTTTTACAACAACATGTGCTCGTGAAGTATCTGCGTTTGTGCTCATCTTTTCACATCCATGAAACAGACTTGACACGATCAGAACGCGAAACACGTGTGTGTTTCACTTGCGATTGTTTCATTTGTAACCTGTCGATATCGTTACGCGTGTAGCAATATATAAAAATACAAGTAAATAATAGTCTGGTGAGTAGATGAAAAGTTGATTGAATTTATCGTTTTGCAAACTGTCGCGAGCAAACTCGCGAACACATCAATTTGCGAGACTGCGCGATGACACGTTAATCCATATTCTATTCATTAATAATTATCGCGCGTTAAAAATAAATGGATTAATATAATTAATATCTTTCGCCCGCGGTTCTCTCTCGAACAAATGGATTACACGCGATAATCCTAATATAAAATTTATAAACTCGCCGACAGGCTTTTGCACCGTGAATGCAGATACCTACGTAGCGAGACATCTATTATACCCGCGTATGTTACTGGAGCGAGAAGAATATTCAATTTTGCAGACAATCGAATCGCAAATCTCAATGCGGAAGAACAGAACGTGATGCATGCACGGATACGCGGGAAAACGATACCTCTTGTGTCTCGCGACGACAGACGACGAAGAACACTCCGAGAATGATGGTCTAGATGGATAAACTAAATTTAATAAGCAAAAGAGAAAAAGAGAGAAAGAAATAGAAGATAAAAGAGAGAGAGAGAGAGAGAGAGAGAGAGAGAGAGCACGCATTAAAAAAAAGGCTATTTACATACGTGGTCGTAAACACACCACGAACGAACTCTGGTTTCTATGCAAATTTGTGTGAAATATTCATCGCAATGGGAGTTAAAATTTAATGAAACGATTAACACAACCGGTAGGAACTGCCACCTAAACATCAAAATTCGGAGTTAAAATCCACGAAGAGTATTAATCTTTTATTACTTAAGTTCTAGCTAGAGAGCTTTAGAAAGTAATTGCATAAAAGTGCTCTCTCTCTCTCTCTCTCTTTCTCTCTCTGTTAAAAATAAGTCACTTACTCCTGCGACATTATCATACTTGCGAATGTTTCAGCGAATGGAAAAATAATGGTCTTGCGAACAACTTAAATCGGAACGTCTTTCCTCGAAAAGTTCGAAGTGATGAAAACTTATCTATTCTGTGTGCATCGAAATGGAAACAAGTTATCAGACGGGACAATCGATAACAAAAATCAAGCTTTTTACATCATAATTTTATGATTGCAAGTCTGATCGGAATTATTTCGTCGGTTTCTAGAGGTATTTCTAGAAATCACGGTTGTAATAGAGACAGCGGTCTCGTTAAGACACAATATCGCGTTTAATAATTTAATTCAAACATCTATTCAAAACGTGTTTCCTCCAGTTGTAAGGGCTTCCTTTATTTAACGAATCTAAATGTTACAACTACCTTTACGACATTTTTGTGTTAAAACAAAAAAAACGCACGCGACAAACTCGAAGATTCATCAACAGTTTCGCGTGAAATACTCGTGCAAAATATGCTCTACGAACCGGAGCACGCGATAATATTTCCGCATGTCTAGTACCGTGTTTCAAGAGAAAACACGACGCTGTTTGCAAGATGAATTTGTTTATTGGTTCAATGCCGCGATGTAGCTGTGTGCGTTCCATTGAACACGTTTATTCACGAAAAAATTACGGCACACGAAGGATTATTGTGAAAGGATACTGCCCGTTTGATCTGATTCTTTCAGAAAATCGAATTGCTGATACGCGACGTTTTTTTCATCAGCAGGCGTATTGAAAACTTGGTCCGGCACAAGCGCTTTTCCTTACTAAATTAAAAAGTTCGTCGCCGAAAGATTCAGTTCCGCTAACAAGGTTACCCAACGTGCATTAAAGTAATCGATCCTTGCGGATAAATATTTCAATACTTTTACAAGGGCGTCCTAAACGAAATCTTATGTCATGCACAAAGTAAGAAAAGAACAAAAGCGATTCTTTTTCGCGAAATGCGAATCAATTTCCTTCTCCAAATTGCCTTTGCGCCGTATTTAGATAAAATGGAATTTAAAAAAGAGATTTTAAATTTGACACTAACATTTTCAACGAAAGAGGCATTGATCTGATGACGACGGTCATACAATCTGATTTATTTTTTTATATTTCACAAATTTTCAATTATAAAAAAAATAAAAAATTATGAAGATATTTTATATCGTGACAAAAACACAGTTTATTTTATATCACGTTAAGAAAGAGATTCATAATAAAAAGAAAGTTTTTTGTTTATTTTTTCGTCTATTTAAACTCTCTTTGAAGTTAAACGCGGCTAGTAAATTAGTTTGTTTGAGATTTGATCTCTATCTATTTCGATTCGATAAAAAGGGAGTTTAAATATCGCAGCACATCTCTTTTATCATTTATCATGGAGGTGCAAAAATTCATTTACTTGTTTGAGTAATTCTAAAATTTCACACGACAAACGCGAATAGAGATCATTTTTTTTTTTTGGTACACGTAATTTTTCTTTTTTCTTTTAATGAGTTCTCACAGATTTTTTTTTTTTTATCGGATAAGTCACAAAAATCTCTTTCCAAACTTGCGACGTTCATACACAAATCGTAAATCCAAAAAAGAAGATAAATTCCTGCGTTCTCACAGTCTTTTGTTCCTCGTTCAAAAGCAAACGAGCAATAAATTCGTTCAATTAAATTTTTGCTCGTGCTTGTTTAACGGAAAGTCGTGTGTGAAAATTCTCCCAATTCGTACGTATCACAAAGCTAGATATATATATATATATGTATATATATATGTATATATGTCCAATTTGGCTGACGCGCCAAACAGAAATTTGCAATAGTACTGTACATACGCGTTTGTTGTCGCGACAATGGCACGTGAATTTGCGCAAATGACGATGGATAAACAAACGTGAAGCCTCGACAAAGCCTGCGCATCTATCTCTCTCCCGGTGAACATAACGCCAGTACGGCGTTGTGTTCAGTACCTTATAGCGTCGAACGTATTCCCGTTCTATTATTCACAACCGGCGCGTATTCGCCGTCGTCGCACTCGGAGACAGCACTCGCGGGCACTCCCGTGAGGATCATACCGAAAGAAACAGAGCAACCACCGACCATACCCTCGCGCCGGCTGCACACTGCATCGAGCACGTAAACCTAGCCTCTTCCCAATCACACCCGAGAGATGCGTCCTCTTCCGTTACGTGTCATCCACTATCGGAGCACTCGCACACGAACGCGGTACCGCTCGCGATGCACCGGTAAAAGAATACCGAGACTCGAGAGTGCATAAAGGAAAAATAAAGAAGGGGTATAGAAAGACGAGAGAGAGAGAGAGAGAGAGAGAGAGAGAGAGAGAAGAACAGGACTTAGGAAAGACAAATAGATGGAGAGAGAAATAAATGCGGAGTGCGCGTAGGAAGTGGCGAAGAAATGCGAAAAAATGAAAACGAGAGGAAACAACGGGGAGCAGCACGAGCGAAAGGGGATGCAAATGGCCAAGTTCTCGCGTTCGCTCTCGTCGATGAACGCCGAGTGGTGCCTCGGCGCTAACCGGAGCCGAGGCGACGTGTTCTCGTGCGCCTTCGTCGTATTGACGTTAACGGCGGCCGAGACCCAACTGACGAAAGGGTTCTCTCTCTCTTCGGCGGCGACGCCGCGGCACAGTGCCGTAGCATCCGGAAAAGCGGCACCGCGAATTTTCCGTGCGCACCCCCGTGCGAGACGGAGAGGGAGATGCCGAGCATCTATGCTAGCGACTACCACCGCGATTACCGCCAGTGCCGTTACTAGTAGTACGCGGACCGGCGGCGAATTCGCAGCCCCGGCTGTTTTGCAAAAATTAGGTCATCTGCACAACCCCTCTCCACGTGTTACCACCATCGACGGCATGATATGGTTCACGCGGATACATGCGCGTCCTTTCGGCTTCTCTCTCTCGTGCGTTTTTTCTATCTATCATCTATCTATCGATCTATCGTATATCCTCGTCTGTTTATCCGTTCGTTTTTATTCTTTACATCTTTCTCATACATATTTCGCAAGACGAGAGGCGGCTTTCTCAATGCGGTCGACTTTCACAATACCATTCGGTAGATCACGAAGTAATTGCCAACTTAGATTACAACTAACGTTTTCACTTTTGCCTGTGTCTTCTGTCACCGAAAATCGATAATAGAATGCCCTTTCGCGTGATAAGACGGTGTGTGCGAGAGGGATTTCCACGTGGAGTGTCAGCAAAGTACGATTACACGCGAACTCCAATTTCTAGTTTATCCATTAACATTTATACGCTGCGCCAATGCGAGCGTATAAATTGAGTGTTCGTATAATCCGCAATTTGTTTAAGTGTAATTAATTATACACTTTACACAATTACATCTCTCTCGCCGTTTTAGATGTTGCATCTCAATATTGTACGAATAATCGAATAACAGAATATGAGTTTATGACAATCTCTTCTTCGAGATGCGAGTTATGAGAAATTTTATTCTGGCGTATTGATATTTTGTATCCCGATATTTGCACAATATTTGTTTTTTTTTTTTTTTTTTAAACGGTTTTTCGGCTAAATAAATATATTCCGTAGTTTCCTTCCGCAAAAATATGTGCACACGCGCGTGTATTTATATTTATGCGGAGCGATTGATAAGTAAACCGACGCACAGTAGACATAGTAGTATCACTTGTCGTTGATAAATTTCACTTTTCAAAGGAACAAATGTCAATGTAAGCATTCGAGCTTACGTTGAGAAGCTAGGGTTGTAAAATCGCGCAGAATTTAACACTACAATTAAGAAACTTTATTTGTTCTACAAAGTCTTTTTAGCGCGGTTACAATTGACAAAGAAACTCTCTTGGCGGCTCGCTACAGATTGCCGGCACCTGTTTTCCGCGATCGAATCGGTAAAATTCGGCAAACCCGATTGTTAACGAACGATGTTTACCGGCAGTTCGTTCACGTAAACAGTACGTGAGCCGCAAGTACACGTGCACAGTTGTTGTTGTAAGAATATTCTAGAACATTCCTTACAGTCAAACTAAATTGACGTGTGAGCTGATATATTGTCGAAAGTTATCAGTGGGAGCGTTCACTTTGACGAAACTGTCACATGAACACCAAGTGCGGTAATGAGCCAGCGTTTGACATTTGTTCTTTCGAAGAATGAAACTTGTATCAATGACACAATGTGCGATACTATTGTCGCTATCTGTAGGCGTTGTTTTGAACACTTATCAATTGTATATATCCCTCAGATAATTAATTAATTTCTTCATTGAACCTTGGCGAATCAATTACACTCATTCACGATCAATATATCGCGCACAAAAGCAACGAAGTTTAATTACTTCCTTGCCCGATATTCGCCGACTCGTAAATCGGTTACCTATTAGATAAAACGTGTGTTTGTCTCGAGCGTTTGTGTGTGCGCAAAAGTTTCTTTTAAAAAAGGGTAATTTAACGAGACTCTACAATCGCTGCTTATATATATATATATATACCGCTCTTCAAACTCCGCGAGTTTTATAGACTCGATGTCTCAAGCGCAAAACACAAGTTTTTCTTACTACTTTCTGTTTTATTTGTAGTTTGTAATTAGTACTAAACGACGAGATTTTATTCAACCTTGTTGAAGACGTCTAAAAGCGGAAAGAATTCGAGCAAACATTGTTCTATAAACACACTTACAGAACAAGATATTCGCTCTGTTCTGGTAACCACCGCGTTAATTTTCAGATCAAGATGAGGGTAGAGATATCAGTAACATTGTATCGCACTTAGAACTTAATATAACTATGACGAGATAAAATGATGTAACAGATACATAACACTTGTGTGTGTAACAATTGCACGCGAAACGTTGCATGTTTTTGCAACTATTACATACGTTATATTTAGATCAAGACAACATTGTGCTATATATATTTATTGCAGTAGTTAATTAGCTTTTTTTTTTTTTACTACTTATAATACTACTTATATTTGAAGACAGCTACTTTGGATCTCTCATTATACACGTATAAAAGACTGCAGATTTTACAGGGGTAAAAATTTCTGCGAGAAGGGTCAACTCACGCTTATCGAATACTACGCGTATTGTGCTGAGATATTTCCCATAAAACGTTCCCCTTTATCCAGAATCGATCCCGAAGCAATATTGAGCATCATAAATCACAATGTCGTTGGTCGTAAAGAATAACATTGTCGGTTTTATCGTTTCCTCCGAAATTTTTACTCTCGACCGTATTATGTTCTGACAAAAAACCTAATTGTTATATGTAAAAAATAATTCGTATCGTAATAAAGTAAAATTCGCGCCAAAATAAAGTAAGGTAGAGCAATAATGTAGTTTTATCTCGTATCAAGTGTTTCTTTTTGTGAATTTTTTTTTTTCATATATTCAATGTATTTAAATATCAATTATACGATCATGTGTGTGTGTGTGTGTGTGTGTAAAGTTCATCCACATGGTTCACAACTATTGAATACGTTTTCAGCGACATTTTATCTCTCACTTGTTACGATATCGATTAACTCTGGACAGTTTATTCCGTCTGTTTGTTAGCCTTTGATAATTAAATCCTCTCTAGAAACATAAAGATCGAAACGCCGGTGCTCTGACGTAATATTCTTTTTATCATTTTATCAGAAATCGCTGTAGTAATGACATTTGAATGTCGCCGTGAAAGCGGACGATTGTGAAATAAACAAACTCATCCATCTGAGAGGAACAATGTGCGGATTGAACTTCTTCGTTACAAAGCAAGCGCGATCGGCATCGCAAGTGCTGCGCGCTCGGATATGAGAGAAGAGCCGCTTTATAAGCTCGCGAACGACCGCGCGGTTAAATTATTGATCGCAAATTGGTATTTCGACATGGCGCATCGCGAATAGTAGTCCACGCGAGCTGCATCTCAATTCTTGCTCCGTAGTGATTACAGACGAGTGTCAGTCAAGTGGATAATTAACGTATACGCGGTCAGTCAAGCTGTTAGAACAGCCGGCGTCGCTTAAACAGAAACGATCGTTTCGTGCTTTAACTGCGTACGTACGTGACGCAGTTTCGCGTTGGCGCACGCACAATGTCGCGCACGCGAACAGTCATCCGCGTAAGTGATGATCATCACAAAAAGTAACACGTTTTATCCGACCAAGTACATGCTCATGATTTCTCTCACAACTAACTGTACATCTAGCAATTCTGTTTTTACATGCCTGTGATATTTGTAACTCTCTCGAAAGAGACACTACACTCGCTAGCGTTACTTCATATTTTGTTAGACATTACGCATACGATGAAGCATGGTATTTTAAAACGGAGAAAAATAGTCTCTAAAAATAGATACTAGTGTTTTTTTTTCTTGCATATGCGCCATGCATAAAATCATCCTCGTGTGTATTAATTTCATCCGTATTTTAATTGTGTTAACAACCATGACCGATTGTTGTGTCACGAGAGAGATTTATATATCGCAAAAAAGTAAAGATAAATATTCAAAAAAATCTAATCAGTTTTGCTGTTCTCCGTTGAAGATATGCTGCACAAATCAAAATTATATCATGACTACGAGTCAATATTCTACCGCATATGTCAATTCAACCGCCATTTTATTCCCCATTTTCTGTTCTAATTCTAGCTTTTTTATCGCGAATGAAACATTAGAAAAGCAAAAGATAAGGAAAGCTACTATGAGAATTTCTCACGCAGCCTCCGTACTTTCGTAGATGCATGAGAGTTACAGATCACCGATAAAAACCGATATTAAGCTCTAGACGCGTGTTTTCTTATAAAGACTAATAGAAGCATTACTTCTTCTCACGACATCGTTTTTTATTTTTCCGATATCGTTGCGAGTAAAGTTTTCTCTTCATACGATATTTTAGTGATTATTTATTTGTAACAAATGTTTTTTTATTATCTTTTCTCTTTGACGAAACGTCTCTTGTAAAAGTATTGCTAACAGAAATGCGCACCCGTCTTATAAAAAAATAGAATATCTTAATTTTTGTACATAATAATTAAATAAAAAGTTTTTTAAATCTCTACTCTCTTTAATTAACTAAATTAATTTTACAAGAGGTCTCATTGACGTTTAGTCAACGAGAAAAGATATGGAAAAACATTTGTCACAAATAATTTATTGTTTATTTTGTGTTTATTTTTGTATAAAGATTAAAATTGCAAGCTCGGTTTATTGAATATTGTTCGTTTCTATTGTTTTTGGATTATATCAATGTATGTATAGCAAAATGTTGGATTATATTCCGCGCTCGCTCCCGGGTTAATGCAATAATACATTTTAATCTTGTCACGTTTTTATTATTTATTATTTATTAAATATCGATCTCGATAAAATTCGAAATATTTTGCATATCACAAAAAGATCAAGAAATATGGATTACGCTGGCATAAAATTTCACCAAAATGCGATATTGATGAGAATAATTCTTCTTATGAAGCAACATCTGATCTGCCTCAATAAAGTTCTTAGATTATGTGGATGTGTGTGTGTGTGTGTGTGTGTGTGTCTGTGTGTGTGTGTGTATTGTGTACCATATGTTCCTGAAAGGATCAACTTCACCGAGTATGTGTCGTACAAATATGAGTTCTAATCTCTCTAGAAATAGAGAGATTATAGAGGTGGTGATTTTGCCGACAAGGATTTATCGATAATAATTTCAGAAAATATTGGAACTTTCGCCAATATTGTATAAGTACCTTTTGCGTTATTATTATTATTAAAGTTTGATAAAAGATTATCGATGTTTCTGAAATGATGAAAACCTTGTTGCAACTAAATTTCCTTAATTGATTATTATCACGACAAAATTTTCTTAATTGACGGAACTGCGATTCGCAATTTGCGCGAAATAACCATTGCGAGAAATATGACTGTTAATTTGCAGGCATTATCATCGAGCATCCATCGATCGCGGACATTTTTGAGCGCGAGCTGAATGGACACGCACGGCACCTGTGAATATCAACGACTTATGAACTCGTTGTAACGACGTGTAATTGGTGAAATGAAATAGGCAGTTATAGAGTCTCTAGAAAATAAAGCGTGCGCACATAAATCCATGCGTACTGAGAGTAACAATTTGACAGGTACGCGCAAAAGCAAGATGTTTATGCATAATGCATACAGCGGGTGGGTGCAACTTTGTGCTGGGGGTGGATCCGAGATACTTCGCGTGCAAGACACATTCATATCCCGGAGGTGGCTGAAATTCTTTCCTTCATCGCGGAAACCCGTTTTCCGCCGGAATGTCATCTGCAAAATATTCCCGTCGTCGGTATTCGCATACCGTGGTTACACGTTTCGCATCGAGAGTGTCACGAGCCATCCGTTATCGCCAAATTTCTTTTATATCCCAAAGGAATCGATATTCCTTTGATGATACTTTGTGTTCCATGTTATTCATCCTCATTTTTCCATCATTCAATTTGCGGCAACGCGACGTTACGTCTTACATTGTGCCAGTTACGAGTTATTGATCCTTACGTATACATATATATTCGACAAATATCTCGTTATTATAGATACTCATTTGGAAAATATGTCACGTTTTACTGAAACAATTCTGTAAGCGCTGTTGTGAACTTTAAATAAATCTTTCTTCTTTCGTAAATAAATAGCTTATTACATAACTCTGCAAAAGAAATACAACAAGGCAAGAAGAGATTTATTAAACTTTCTTAATCCCGAATTTTCTGAAAGCGCAACCGATGTTTAAAGTTCTAACTAATATTGAAGTCTTATTAATTTCTTGGTTTAATAGAAAGAAGTGCGGAAGAAAATATATCAATTAAGAATTTTGTCTCTTTATTTATTTATCGATTAAAGTTTTTAACTTTGCTACAGAGCATAGAGTGATTTTAAATAAGTGCGAAAAATTTTAAGAGATGATTGTTTGTCAAAAATTAAAGAAGGGAGTTAGAGTCTTTCATTTAAACATATACTAAAGAGTTATACTCTTCCAAAAAGTGAGATAAAAAATTAAGTTTTTTAAAATTAAGTTTTTTTCACATTTTAAACAAATTAAAACAAAATTTAAACACTTTCCATTGATAAACAAAGATACTTATTAATTTATATATGGCTTTAGCAAATTTTAGCAATGCATCTTTTATTTCTTGTAATATAGAAAACTTTACGAAAAAGAAGATGTAACATTTGCCGTTATTAACGGTTATGTAAGATAGATATTCTCCAGAATACGGTTGAGCTTCTTAAATGCAAAGTCATGTCACTCTGTTCTAAATAAGATAACACGACAACGTATGAGGATATAACTACAGACTCTAGAAACTCATAAAGCTGACTGTTTTCCAACAAGAAAACATTAGTTAGCAAAGAATCACAAACTTGTCTCTTATTGAAGAAAATTGAAAGCAAATTATAATTTTTGATAATTTAATATTTCTTTATATACATTATAGAATATATATAAAAATAGAATATACAAGACGGAATATTATAAAAATAGAATATTTTAATAAAAAGTATATATATGTGTACATACATAAATTTTTTAAACTTATAAATAAAATAACTACTTAGAAAGAAGTGGAATTATATCTTTTTCTGTATGCAATTGATTGTAATACAGAATAATAAAGCAGATACGTTGCTTTTATATAAATAGAAATATGTAGATATGAAGATTAGATCGATTCGCAGAATTTGCATCAATTTTTAAGTTATCTCTCTCTTCTGGATATTTTGCATAAAATTGCAAATATGTTCATGGAAGATGAACTTATATAAGTATTAAAACTACTTTAACGATTATCTTGCTTTTATGACCGGTAAGTGCAAAAAGCAGTGATTTTATTCCTTCACTCTTTTATTCAAAATGAGTAAAAAATAAATCAGAAAAATAGGAAAAGAAAAAGAAGAGAGAGAGAGAAAGAATAAAATTGGCATTGTCAAATGAATGAATAACGATCCACAGTAAAATAAAAAGAAAACCCAAGTGAATTCTAATATAAAAACAATCAATTTTTGTCTAATATTCATCGAAAAGTTATCACAATGTTTAAAAGCTAACTTTCTTTCACTATTCTTTTTATGGAATATCTTTTTGTAAATTATCGATATGTTTTGATTTATAAGTTTGATTTTCAAAAATAAAATGTAAAAGCTCGTGAAAATATACAACTAGATATTAATATCAATACGAGCCAACATGCCAGATATACGTGCAATTATATACATATATATATTTATTTTTCTCTTTTTAACGTATAAATAATACACGTGGAGATTCGAATTAAATTTAATTTGGAAATTTACGTAAGATGCTTGATGTGCACCTCATACAAGAGCGAAATACTCAATTTATCTTCCTATCAAATTTAAAATTTCCATCTTCGCCGGGAATCGAACCCGGATTTCCCGCGAGAATTTGTAACGCATAAATAATAACAGTGTCAATTATTGGAAAAATATTTTATTTATACTATAATTTATAATATATTAATAATATAATAATACGTAACAATAGACAAAAAAAGAGAGAGAGAGAGAGAAAGAAGAGAAAAGAAGAGAAGGTAGAAAGCATGATGTTACAATATATCTCACAAGTGGTAATAACGGACACGAGTCTGACATAAAGATTCAAGGGGTTACATATCTATAAATAATACTTAAGATTAAGAAAGGTTTACTTGATCCTTTGTCGTTTTCTTGGAAAACGACGTTAAAAAATAAACAAAATTAGTTAATAAATTCCGACTAACTGATATTTATGTGTACGCTTTTATATTTATGTCTGACTTTTATGCTCTTTTCTACTGAAAATACAATATCCTCATGTTTTATCGCTGTGCTTGTTAGTTGTTTAGATATTTAAATGAAATATACGCAAGAAAGTTATAAATACTTGTCAATCAATAGAAAATATATGTAATAATACTCTGGAAATCATGCAACCGATAAATTCTCAGCCGCGAAAAGACAGCCGGTGGTCGATATAGGAAGGAACGCTTGCGCGTTTCGCGCTTTCCTCCACCTGCATTATCCTACCGCGGGAGTCGCGCCACTATAGGGCCGGCAATTGCATCCCGAAATTACATTTCGAGTGCTGTAACTGCGAACCTGCCGATGATACGACGCTATTGATAGGTGTGATTCAATTTTGAAAATTGATCCCCGAAGTAAAATGAGATTTTTAATAGAACCGTATCGAAGAGAAATCGATGCGTAGACGTAATCTAACCCTCGTCAATCGCATATTTACAAATTGAATGAAATATATTTGATCAAGTTATATTGCGTTCAAATAAAGTGTAGGCGTGTAGCAAACAACGCGAGAACACACAGCGATAAGATTATATAATGATAAATGATTTACGAAATGTTTTTCTTATCCCGCAGAGTCTCTTTTTTTTTCTCTCCCTCTTTATATATCCCTCTTAAGCTGACCATTTTTATCTCGCAGGAATGTTCTTTACATCAAGCGAATGGCGCGTGATCTCTGCTGCGAGGGTCGCGGCACTGTGACAAGTTTTCGACGAATGCTCGATTTTAGAGCACGGAGCGGCGACTCGGTCGAACATGAAAAGAGACCGCGCACAGACTGAAATTCGCCAAAATCTATTATAAACAACTATTCCGAACTAGCAGCGAGTTAAATCAGTATATTGAGCGAGAGCATTGTTGTCGTCTATCGCGCCTGTCCGTTAACGAGATGGATAGCGCTTCCGATTCGCTTATTCCGAAGGGAAACTACTACGCTCGGCGTATGTACTCGCAGAATTGATTTCGCACGGAACAGGCTTCATAATAAAAGTGTCGATAAACTCGCCACGTTGATTTTCCGAGCAACTATACGCGTCGAAAGACAACGCGTCACTGTAATATTACGCGTTGCGCCTCTTCTATTCTAGCGTTCAAGTCAAAGAAAGTTTTCGCGAAATAATGCGCGTTCGTTATTTCGAAAAATTATCAGGTACCTAATTACAGTAAACGAAAATGAATACATCATGTTTCTTTCACGACGTTATGAAAATTTATTAAGCTCTTTTTTTGTCAACTTATTTGGCTTTATGCTTACCGAGAACTCGATTGATTTTTGGACGAATTTCATTTCTCCGTTCCGCCGGAGCGCATGAATAATCGAAAGGGTGCGATTTTCTTCAAGATTGGTTTAAGGGGAAATGAGAACTAAATGGTGAAAAGAATTAAGTAAATTTACTTTACGTGACGATTCATTCTCATTCGAGCTTGGTTTGCAGCGCGCGTGGGTGATATCCACATTAATAAGTAAACGATCTTGCTGTATACCTTCAATCTGATAGATAAAATGTATGTTAGTACAAGATCTTCACAATATCG
>QVNW01000875.1:0-64592 GCA_014825475.1 Pseudomyrmex flavicornis | reverse complement strand
AAAAAAAAAAAAAAAAAGAAGAAAAACGAAAACTAGACACGCGGCATCGTGAAATCGCCGGTCACCACCGACGCGCCCCGCCGCTGTCTCTCAAATAAAGTAACCCGGGGGATCACATCACACACGATCGGCTAGTACCGAAAGCACACCGACGAGCAATAAAACGCGCCCTTCTCCTTCGTCAGCACCGGCGGACAGGGGTCGCGCGCGCGCGCGAGAGTCGGGGAGGCCATAAAACTTAGAAACAATTGTCTTTTATCGTTTTGTTGTTATTTAATTTTCTCCCGGATTGGGCAGCGAGAGCCAATCGAGACGTCGAGCCTCGACACCTCGGCCCTAAATAATTTACGAGCGCGCACACACACACCGCCGGCGGATCTCTTCTCCACCCTCTTCCCCGTGCGCTTTCTCTCCTTCTCGTCCCGTTGTCCGAACGACGACGCCCGGTAGATTTGCGGAAATCGCCTCGACATCGTTATATCACCCCGTTTACGTCTTCCCCGGTATTCTCGCCAAGAATTACGACCATCCTGCCCTGATTCATCCCCGGGTGGTTCACCCTTGAGCGAAAAGCTACGTATGAACGCGCGCGACACCGCAAAGTAAAACACTCGCTAAACGTCGAAGTTCCGCCTGAATGTGCGCTAAAAGACTGCGACAATTAATGCTCTCACGACGATACGATCGCGCGCGTTCGTTATTTGTTTGCACGCGATCGTTTCCGCGATATTTCGCGACTATATACGCACGCATCGCGATCGATAATAAAGGCGCGTAAACAGCCGAGATTTGTACACGGAGAAAATGTATTTGAATTGACTCTCGACGATCGCAGAACGTTGCAGAGCTCTATTTTTATATCCGTTCGTGCAGGAAGTTGCCTATGTGTAGAATGGGGGGACCGTGGATCCCCAATGAAAATAATTATTAGCAGTAAGTGGACGTTGTTAGGCCAGGAGGAGATCGTCGATGACACAGACCAAGAGTGGTTATATCGAATCATCAGCCAGTGCACAGGCCGGGCACCAGGCTTCGAACGAATCTCGTCTGTCAGAGGATGCGGATCCATTGACCAGGCAACTAGATTTCATTGCGTAATACTGTGCGTACGGACGAACGAACGAACGAACGGACGGACGGACGGCCAGCCAGAGTGCAAGCCACCTATGAAATTGCGTTCGTTTGTTTCGTTACACGAGAGAGAGAGAGAGAGAGAGAGAGAGAGAGAAAGAGAGAGAAAGAGAAAGAGAGAAAATGGCATGACGGTGGTGCGTCGGTCGGGGCATTCTCTCGCTCCGCTCCGGCAAATTGATCAATCGCGCAGAAATTGAATCGTATGACACGCTGTCAAGTACACCGTCTTGTCTGGGAGAAAAAAAATGCATCGCGCGCACGATCGTCGCTCGGCTAATTTAGAACCAACTAGTGTATATTTTTTGCGCGTTATCGCGCGAATTCGGGATCACTTCCCGAGGATATTTTAAGGTGTTCTCCGTGATATTTCAAACAAGACAATTGATTTTTTCGATTCTCATGTAAACAAGATAAAATCAAAGAACACACACCGTGTTTTATTCCCACCACTCTCTTCTTTTCATTCGAAAGATATATATCATAAAAAAAAAAAAATTAATGAAACGCGCGAACACAACAGCTTAGAAGAAGCTACGCTAATAAAGATGTAAAGAGCGTAATATACCAGCTTGTTATTAAGAAAAATTAATTATTGTACATGGTGGAATTAATATTATTATCATTATTATTATACGAAATGCTATACGCGCGCATCGCAGAAATAACTCACATAATTGTGTATAAAATGTCTTCCGCTCGTGAGTCGAAAATAACAACGAGAGGGGGGAAAACTCGTTGAATCTCTCTTAATAACGATTAAATTAACGTTATTAATTGGTATGACACAATGTACTCGGCTACTTACCCCCGTGATTTCTCGGTATCTGTCTTCGCACGAACATATCAAATTGCCCGAGTACACGCGCGTTGATACTTGACGAGACTGCTTATTAACTCACGTCGACGGCTAATTGTCGGTTTTGTTCTTTGTCGCGTGGGGAAGAAGATCCCTCTATTTTAATAGCCAGAGTCACAGCGCGCATCTCTTTTCCTCTCTTTATTAATACTTCTCTTACCTTACAGACACACACACACACACACACAAAACTTAAATGCGCAAAGATTATTACATCGAGGTATTATTTTCTGTTTTTTTTTTTTTTTATTAATAAGAAATTACGCGACGTTATTTTTAACAACGACTCTTCGATTTATTAAGACGCATAATGCAACGCGTCTCTCGTCACGTTTGTTAAGAAACATTTAGACAGAAGTAAAACATGAATTGTATCAACAACAATGTATTATTTAAACACGTCGTTTTCGTCACCGTAAATTACTTACTGTTGAAAAGCCATGTCTAATTCCGCGTGACAAAATGCGCATTTATTACGACTGTGTCGTATAAATCAACGCTTTTAACGGAGGCAAACCGATTGCCTTATCGGCGTAAAAGATTGTTCAACGAGTCTCCCCGCGCGCACCTGTCATACACCGGATCTATCTACGCCCCGCGCCCGTTTCTCCGAAGACAATGACACAGATCTCTCGCTTCCGGAAGCGAGTCGCTGAGAGTTGACACCTGCGGCTTGAGAACGAACACGGACGGCTCTATTTGAACGGAAACTGTCTCGGGATATCGCGGCACTCGAGAGCTCCCAGTATTGTGTGAGAGATGGCTTTGTAGTCTGGTTGTTGTAGCAGAGGGACACAGACACACGCACACCCGCGCGCGTCGCACGCACGCAAGTCGCACGCACTCGAGAGAATCCTCCCGGCGTTCTCTCCTCAATCTTCTCTCCGTATCTCGATCCGCTCCCCGTACATATATATTTTTGTCGCTCCGCGCCTTCGGTGTGCAAGCTGGTACATGCAAACGAGCGGGATCGCACCTCGCCGTGAAATATATGTCGTGGAAATTAACAGCCGGAACACTTTTCCGCGAAGGAAGCAAATAATAATGTTAAATGTGTTTCTTTGCAGATAATGTTTCTTCAAGAGGAACGAAGAAAACTTACGTTTCACGTCGAATATACACGGAGCAACTGTCTTTTGTAAAATCAACACGTAGATGTTGTGGCGTTTTGAAACGTGTATAGAAAAAAATTGCGACGAGCTAACGAATAAACAAGTTTAAACGAGCTCAAAAATGAGTTGCACCGACACATATACGCGTTTATATAAAACTCGCGCGTACATTCTATTTATGTTCTTCGTAACTCGAAAGTGCGCGCCGTGTATAGATGTGTCACGTCTGCTTTTCGTCCTCGCTGTACAAAGAGAACATGATCCTTTCTGGCGCTCGTATCAATCCGGAATATAGCCGGCGCCACTCGAGACAACGAGAACGACTGTCACTCGGGGCTAAAAAAAAAAAAGAAAAAAAAAAGGCACCGGGAACCTCGATAAGGAGCTCTTCAAATGAACGAGATTAAAATTAAGTAACTCGGAATTACACGAAAGATTAGGACCATGTGCGTACACGCGCGCGATAATCCGTTTTAATTTTGTATATTTTAATTTACCGAATATACAAAAAAAAAAAAAAGAGGAATTAACGTTTGCTCTCGTAGATAACGTCAGATAACGTTAACTACTGTAATCGGAATTAAAAAATTGATTTGATGAGCGTGTGTAATAATAAGGGAAATGAGTAGTTGCAGAATTAAAGTCTGGCTAAAAATAGACGAATAAAGTTAAAATCAAAAAGAAAACGCGATTATATTAAGCGGCAGGAAAATCCGGCAAGACAACGAGAGATGATATTCCGCTTCGCGGCGTTCAAGAAGCTTCTCGCCGTGTAAGCAGTTTCGCACGATAATTTCTCTCTCGTAAGAGAGAAAAAAAATGCATCGCCAGCGCGTAATCTCTCGCTGCCATCGCGGATTGTACGTAATTCCGTATCATTCTTTCGACCGATGTAATTATCCCCGGACACGGCGGTACCGTAACAGTTGCATTCGTTATGCGCATGCGTTTATTATGCGCCGGTCGGCGCATTACTCGCACGGCGAACGTGCGGAGAGAAAGAGAGAGAGAGAAAGAGAGAGATACTTGCGCGTACAAGGTGTCGCAAATATTTCCGAGTTTGTTCGACAAGTATCGCATCTCTTCGTCGCCGTCATATAGTCGACGAAGCCGCGGGCGGACATGAGAACCGAATACGGGAAACGAGCGCACGTCCGTGTCCTCCGTAATATGTGCGTACACACTTGTGTAGCGGCGACAATGCACCGCGTTGTTTCCGCATCGTGTGCATACCCATCTTTCTCTCTTTCTCTCGGTCCCTCTCTCGGACTTTTCAAGGCGCTTCTCGAGGGAGCCCTCAAGTGCGTACACGCACGCAGAGAGGAGACCGCGTATTCCCATGCGTGCGCGCCACGCACCAGCTCGCGTTACAAGACGCCGCGCCGCGAAGGGTAACTTCTCGGAAAGTCGATCGAGAAGTCGACCGCACCGACTCAAGGACGTGTACTTTTCTCTCTCGCGTTTCTCGGGGACATCGCTGTGTATTAAGATCTCTGCCAAAGATCCTTCCGCGCGAGATCTTCCGCGAGACTCCGGCGAGAATCTCATCGTTTGCCGTGCGGATCATATCGATCGTTTCTTTTCCGATACTGGTTTTATTCCGCGTGTCTAGAGCGCGATTCGTATCTCAAATGTAAAAAATTTCTTTGAAATTAAAGTAGCTTCAAAATTATAATCGACTCTTCTTTAAAGTTTCTTTAAAAAAAGCAAACAAGAAAAACCGTTTGTCACATATTCGGATTGAAAATCCTCGTTTATGTTTGTTAGGCAAATCATGTCCGCGTCATGGTTTCTTTCGCGCGCGATCGATACGAAACCGAGGGGGTAGTAAGGCGGGCAAACGGACGGCCGAATAACAGGCGGCGTTAACACGATCGCGCTCGTATCGCCGGAATTACAGGCGGCAATCGAAAGCAGCATAAACTCACGGGATGGACGTACGTATTACACACTGGCGCGCGGCGCGATGGCGACGTATGTATGTTTACGTACACGCATCGCCTTACGTGCTCTCATCACATCCCGAAAGCATTACGTACGGTGACATACGGAGAGAGAAAGAGAGAGAGAGAGAGAAAACGGAAGAGGGGCGAAAGAGCTTCCAAGATCCTCGACGGCGAAGGGACTTAATCAACGATCCGAGTGTTTATGATTTTTGTTATTGGTGTCATATCTCCGAGAGGTAACTCTCCCGAAATCTCTCTCTCGCAACCCCCGTCGCGCGCTTTCTCGCGCCTTTTCTCCCCTTCTTTTCTTCCCGCCTCTATCTTTCTTTCGCCGCGCGCGTTCCCTCCGCACGGTGGTACTTTTCGCGTAAATGCCAACCTGGATGAAATCTGAAATTTAGGGTCCGCCGCTGAAATTGACCGCCGGGGACCGGCGAAGGAGACGAGTGTGTCGGATGTTCGAGAGACTTAAGCCGGCTTAACGAGACGACGAGTCTAGTCTCGTGATGTAATTTGCGCTTTACCGATGTTTTTTGTTTCCTCTTCTTGACATTTAAATTGATACGCAATTATTCGACTTACTCAGGAAACTCTGAAATTTATGGAAGAATATTACACGCGGTCAACTGAAGATACAAATGTGATTGCGCGCACGTATTTGATATTTCACACGGCGGGGTTCCGCCAAGTGAGAAGGAAAAGCGTTATCCGGAAAAATCTGTGTCCGACCGTCATCGACCGTGAAAGCAGCGCACGATATGGTATTGCATCTATGTCGCTGTTCCACATAAACGCGCGCGCACGCGTACACACACACACGTTCACTGCAAAAGGAAGTGTACACCCTAGGAATCGCGAAAGTAACAACATTCGAGAAACGTGGGCCGCCTTGCTAACACTGTTTCGCGAATGGCGTGATGATACTCGCATGTCGGATATTCGCCTCGTCGACCTCTTTCCTTTATAACGATATAGTCTCGAGTCTCTCTCTCTCTCTCTCTCTCTCTCTCGGCTACATAATTTCTTCCCGCGCAACTACCTTCCCTGAGGCCAATTCGTCCGAGTGTTGTTTGCATTACTCGAACATCTCTTTACAAATATATACACGAGAGAGAGACAAATCAAAAACTGACCGCTATTAAATGCCGTGCCGCTATAGTAACTATCGTGACGAGGCGTGGTGAGGGGAAGAGAAGGGGAAGCACTCTTCTTCATAGCTGCCCCTTGAACTCGTGACAGTGCACTCTCGATCGAGGAGAATATCGTAATCTCCGGACTTTACGTGTTCGAGCGAAGCCTTTATGTAATTCACGTGTCCGACGAGAACCCGATTCGCGCGTGCGACAGAGAGAAAGGCGGGAAGGAAGAAGCGAGAAGGAGATCGGTGTGAAGGAAGCACGATGACTGCCCTTCGACCCGCAAACGCCAACGTATATGGCAGAGTAATTCTTATGAAGGTATGATTAATCGAGAGAGACTCTTTCTCGTCTCTCTTTCTCTTTCTCTTTCTCTCTCTCTCTCCCTCCTTATTTCTTTGCTTCTTTCTTTGCCTCTCATCTTCGAACTTGTACCGAAAACAGCGATTATGAAGCACACACTGTATTGAATGTTTTTTCTTTTCAAAAAAACGGCGATATTCACGCGGAGGTGAACGATCTAAACGGTGAAACGTCAGGGAGTAGCGTTTCCTTTTCCAATCAGATGTGATTGGAGAAAGCATCGGTAATCTCGTTGAGAATAATTTTCGCGCGAGATATACATACATCTCGCGCGATAGAAAGTACGGCTTCTACGGCGGGATTGAGAAAACGGATTCGATTCGAGCGTATTCCAACGTATATATATCCCGGGCACGATTTCTCACGTAATTTCGTTGACGAGAAAGAAAGAGAGAGAGGCGCAAGAAGAAGCAGCGGGAATAAAATTGGAAGTGGTCTCGTAGTGGTTTCAAGGCGCCGAGCGTTTCCTCGGCACGTTGGCCGCGCGCTTGCCCGGTTCACGGGGTTGTTTCACGGGGGCAAGCGAGGGCAAGGGGGGTCGTGCAGTTGCCACGCGGTCTGACTGACAACCTGACTTATGCAAATACAGCCTCGCTTCGCCGGGTAATCTGATCGTACGTACGTATGGTACGTATATACGAACGTAACGCCAAACCTCTCTCTCTCTCTCTATCTCTCTTTCTCTCTCCGGATGGGATTTAAATTACTTGCAATAGCCGTGGTCGTTTTACGGTAATAATAATAATATAACGGCGACGACTTTATCGTCGGATCCCTTGTCGCACAGTTTATTTTATTTCCGATCAAGAGGAAAATCAACATGTTCCGCGGTTTTGAGAAGACGCACGCGTCTTCTTCGCGCGAGAAGCGAAAAGGATGCGATTGACGTACCTGTAATTGCACGGGCAGCTATACGAAAAACTAGAAAGGTGCGCAACAATTTCATCGTTTCGGAAAAACATATTTTTTGTTTGCATGTTTTTAAAACTCAATTATTGTAACAAACATATTTCCTCTTTATTTTATATATATATATATATATATATCTCGATTTTTTATATATATATATATCGAGTGTTGATAAAACTTAATTATTGAACGAGCTAGGAATAAAAGCGAAAGTAATGAAGGTCATAAAACAAGGGAAAAGGACGAAGGGACGGAAGGACGACGTAGCGCGGCGACGTAGTAGCTTCTCTATCTATCGGATCTTGCAATCCCGCTGCACCGGCGCTGCTTTCTCTCCCTCCCCGTCCCTCGTGTCGTATAATAATTATGCCTTTCGGTATATCTCGGCGAAAAGAGGGAGGACGCGGGGAGAGACGGGAAACAACACAGCGCGCACAGCTCGTCCATTAGTTCTTGTTTATTTTTTTTATTTTATTTTATTTTTTTGCGATTACACGTTGTGTACGGCAACGCGCGCGGTCCGACAAGCGGTGACAAAACGCAGTAATTGCGAAAATTTGCTCGGACGACAATATAAAATCGGTATAATTAAGGGCGCGTTAAAAATTTTAATATATCGTTTCAACGTCGCTCGCGCGCGATGTGTGTCCGTCGTTTTCACAATTTTCCCGGTAGATTTTTACGACCATCGAGTCTCTCGTCCACCGCAAAGCAGATCGCGGCGTATAACGACTATAACCCCTCTCCCTGCTCGGTTGAGAATATGAACAACAAATTACACATACTACGCGGACCACCTGGTTACCTGCTCTTTGTCGTTTAATCAGCCGCTCGTAAAAAGAGGATATCGCTTATCGGTCTGATGAAAACGTATGTCACGCGCAACTCGTCGTCTCCTCCAAGGCGCATCTATCAATCCAAGAGACACAAAAAATTCACGCGTTCTGTTTTATTAACGCGAGAAAAATGCGTGTGTACAGATAATATCGGCTGTTATCGCAAATTAATCGCGTAACGAGAAATCGCGCGCTATAAAGCCGGACGTCTCCGATTATCGCGTCGCGCTAGTTCGCAGCCTCGTCCGCTAATCACAACCCCTTCACTGAATCTCCGGGGGTAACTATCAGGTTCTTCGTTCTCTCGATGAATCTCCAGTTAACTAACGCGACGGCAGGTAATTAATTGAAAGGGTCCTTCTGGATACTACTAGCCAGTCCTGCAAGTGGGCAAAGCTCTCTCGACGGGGTTTTGTGTGTGTGTGTGTGTGTGTGTGCACGTAGAGTTAGTTCCGCGCTGGTCACCTCTGGCTAATCATAGACCACGTCGGTCCCCTTGGCACCCGAGACTAGTCTTTCTCACCCCTCCTCCGAGCCGGTCTGTTCTCCACACGGAACAGTTCTCCGCTACGTCTGTCCATCCTATATCCTTGCACAAGGGTGTCTGATTGTAATTACTTTACTCAAGTGAAGTGATTAAAGTTCTCCGATGACTCCCTTTTGATTCCGAGATAATCGCAGGTTTTACTTACGCTTCTTTCGATCCGCGATACGATTTATATCACGGTCCGTGGAATCGCGCTCTTTTGCCCTCTCTCCCCGCCTTCCCGCGTTCTTCGCCTTCGATGGACGCGAATCGACGAGAAAGATCGTCTCTTTTTTTTTGTGTGTGACAAACGAAAGAAAAATAGATTATTTCGTGCAAATAATGTTTCGAATAATAAAACGAACGAGCAACGAAGGGACGAGAAAAATTTTTCATTGGTTACATCGAGTTTGTTAATCACCGTTCTTCGACGCGTCTTGAATGTATAAACAAAAAAGCGCGATATTCGAACGTGTCAGAATGCGATTCGAACCGACGCGCGTATATACGCGCGTTCTCGTCAAATTTCCGCTGATTATTCCCTCTTCCACGTCCGACGAGAAACAAAATCGAAACGAGGTGAAAGAGGATGCGGAGACGAACGCGGGATGGGAGAGGTAGACGAAAGGGGAGCGAGAGAGAGGGAGAGAATGACGGCGAAAGCTCACCGGAGCGTTTTCTCCCCGACAGAGACTTTTCATCGGCTCTGCAACACTCTGACAGCTTATTCCGTCGTTCCCGCGCGCCTGCCCCCGAAACTGCCAAATGCCACTGCGCATTGAATCCGAACAATCATTCTGTCGGCACTGGAAAAGGCTCCGCCCGCGCCGCGCGCTGTCAGAATGCCGGATTAACGCGCCAACCCCGTAATTCCCTCGTGTCGCGGTGAAAATCGTTCGATTGAATCTATTTCCCGAGAGTTGTTAAGTGCCGGAATCACGCGAGGTTTGAGAGAGAGAAAAAGAGAAAATTTGTATGTGTATGTTTGTCTCGAACACTCTTTTTTCTCGCCGTTCGCAATCGAACGACACAATATCGTCAGAGAAAATGTTCAAAGGAGCAATTTTTTGATATTTCCAAAATACACGTTTTCTTCTCGGGAGCGTCGCGACGCAGCGTCTCCGAGAGTGCGATGTTTTATCCTAACCAAGAGATTAGAGTAAATCACGCGCAGATCACATCTCGAACGGTTGAGATGCAAAAATTAATGGATTCTCGACGCCATGTCCGAAAAAGAGACGCGAGGCAATTGGAGCCGAAGTGCAGGCTATCGATTCCCCATCTCGCATCGTCGTTCCTTCCATCTTTGCTCTCTCGCGCTCCGTCTTTCCGCACGCATTCCGCGGCCAAATTTCCTCGTTTTTTTTGTTTCTTCGCTCCCGTTGACTCCGCGCCTTCTCGAACGTCTCGAGCGAGAACGTTGATCGTTTTTCACCGATAATGTACGTACGTAAAAAAAAAAATAATAGCAGGTGTGATTATCGCGCGAATGTGCGCTCGTATACAACGCCGAAATATGTCATTCCCTCCTTATGTACACGAGGTACCGCCAACACCGACAAGACCGAGTGCCGTTAACGACCGCCGGCCGCGCACGCAACTGTTTGCACGTGCGTAAATTCATTCACTCCAGGCGGCGGCTTGCCGATCCAGAACGATTCTCATTGTAATTATATCGCGGATTTATTTCACACACTTGTATTAATATATCTTTATTTAATAGCGATGTCAAATTCCTCCGGTGCAAATTATTTTGGTTTTTTTTTTTTTTTTTTTCTTTAACTCGACAAAGTTCAACCAATAAAGATACTGGTGTAACAACAACTTCGTACATAGTCGAATCATCATTTAACGTCGTCGCGACGAAACAGAAGTCTCGTCCGAGTGCTTTTAGGCGCATGCATTATTTCTGAACGCGCGCGTGTCAATTGGTCGCTTCCATTTGCGTTGGCGCCACGGCATCTGGGGCCCTTCCTCGTCCGAATACGCCCGATAAAAATTATGTCCCGCTGAAGGAACGGGCTCTCGTCAGCCGGCATCGTCTGCGCGCGTTGTACGTACACGCGCGCGCAGCTGCGCTTGCACTCACAACACTAGTGCCGTCTATATCACTGACGAGGGGAGAGGAAGAGGGCACGTATACACGCATGCACGCCGAGAGATAGAAGCGCGTTCGTAACGAGCGTCACGTAACGGCGATATTGCGACGTGACGTTTATAATACACGTTTGAATTGTTGTCGACAGACCAACTCTCGTCGGATTTCTTGAAACGATCGCGAACTTTCGTTTCAGACTACGCGGATTATACGCCTCGAATTGTTCAAACGTTAGATAAACTGATTGAAAAAAATGAATCTAAATAGTCGCATTCATATTCTCGTTTATCTGTACGCGTTTACGATACGACACGTCAACGCGATTTGCGAAAGGCTCGTCGTGACGAGCCAAGTCCACGAGAACAATCATAAAAGCGAAGTGAATCACGTGCAAACAATAATATCGCATCGAATCAACCAGTCGGAAAAAGAAGCCAATGTGAGAACCCGTTCAGGTGCGTGTATGTACATACGTGCGCGCGCGCGAACATCGGTGAAGCGTACCTTATCAATAGTTACCCATTCGACCTCCGAATCAATCGACTCTCCTCCGACAAGTGGCTTTAAAACAAACACTCGAAAACGCTCGTTAGCCCGCAATGCCACCGAAATGGCAAGATTAAACACCCATTAACCATAACGAAACCGGTGAATGTTGTGCTATCGGGGAAGGACGGGGGAGAGGAGGGACGGGGAAAGAGGGAGAGAGGCCACACATACGAAAGGGCAAAAGAGTAGCAAAGATACGAATTGCTATATGAAGGCTCCCGGTTGTGTACAACATCGGTGTATTGCGTTGTGTACAACGGTAGCAATAACAATCGCCCGCGGTCACGTTATTTAATCTCGTGATAATCATAAATTATTGAGAGTGTGTGTACACGGCGCGATATAATTGTTACCACTTCGACACAAGACTGAATAGCGTATAACCCAGTCATAATTGATACATTCTATAAACGACACGGGGCAATCAACTATACATACACGCCCGTACCGCGCGCGGCGATACTAATTATTATTACCGGGCTACTATTGTCGATTTCTTAAATTTCGGGCACGACGTGTGTAATTTGTTTTATTTCGTCGAAGACAAACCGTCCGAGACGAGGTTTTCCTTAAGCGTTTCGCCAATCAAAACGAACAAAATTAAAGTGTCCGAAAGATCCTGTAATTGTGAACGCGAAAATTGCGTCGACAACGACAGTCGGCCGTTTCCCAAAGGGTTTTCACAACCTTATTTTACCGACATTCATCATCACGGCTCGATTATTATTTTAACGGGTGCAAAAGTTGCAGGACGCGCGCGCGCCTGTCGTCGGTGCGGGTGTTAAATTAATATCGGCCGTTAAATGCGCCGTGTGAACAAGTCACGTGCTCGGTAAGCGTGTCGTCCTTGCGTCACGACGCGGCGCGCCCGTTGTCTAAGTCCGTCTTTTATGTCTCCCCCTCCCCCTTCCTGTCCTCCCTCGATCTCGAGACATTAATGAATTTCATGATTAGGCGGTTCTGTCGACAACGCGCCCCGTGACGATCTCGATTTTCGGCCGAATATTATTGTGTTGCGCTTTAAAGCGGAGTTTAAAAAGACACATATACATGTGTATAAATTCGACGGGACAAGTTAAAGAAACTCGCAATTCGATCAAGAGAACAAACTTCCGCTCTCATTGAAGAATCAGCCACGTGATACATTTTTAATCGCCGTTACAAAGCGGCACGACGTATCGTTGATTAATCGGCGGCACGTTCGAGATTTTAATTAATCTTCGAGAAGGAGAGAGAGAGAGAGCCCGCACAATCAACTTTCTCTTTCTCTCGAAGAAATTGCTTTGCCCTCGATAGTACCGCAAGACCAATCGGCAAACAAACCCTCGATATTCCCGAAGGAACTTGGCGTATCCCGACCCGTTTTCATACACGCTCCATCAAGTATCCGGCATTCCTCGAATTCCTTTTGAGTCGAGTTGCTCTTTCTTCTTAAGATCAATAGCAATCACGTCTTGACATTGTCCGATCGAATGGCGCGTAAATACTTTTTAAAGCTAAGAAAATTAAGAAACGAGAGATCGTTGAAAGAGAGATTGTCAATCGTCAAGATTGTGAAAAAAGCATTACAGTTAATAAGTTTTAAATTTCATTTTGTTTCAAAAATCCGAGATCACGGATCCGCGTATATGTTTCATATTAAATCGTGCGCTATATACCGAGCAATCTGCTCGGATATAGTCCGCCTGTTCCGGCTTCGATTTAATAGAGCGCACAGTCCGGAATTTAGAAATTGCCGATTATCTTACGGTAATACGCGCCCCACCGCAATAATTCATTTTTTCACATCGGCGCCAGCGTACGAAGAGAAATTCGTCGAAACGAATTTATCGATTTCCGAATTAATTTCTCGCTTCCTATCTGCCGACCCTCGGCCTTCGCTGGAGAAACCGAGGGGCGGTGGTGGCGGTGGTGGTGGTGATGGGGCCGGGTGAAAACGCGGTGTGGAGGTGGAAAAGTATTCCCGGAAAATATTTCCGTTTTTACGTAGCAGTGCGAGGGGGTGAGTACAGAAACGGAGATGGGATGGGAGTTCTGATTTCATTAGGCCCTGTGTTATGCGATTAATTAAGTCGCGAGCTTGGAGGAAAAATAAGAGGTGGAGAGTGGTGCGGACTTACACTCTCTTTCTCTCTCTCTCTCTCTCTCTCTCTCTCTCTCTCTCTTTCTTTCTCTCACTCCCTGTTAGCGATTTTATACCGTTTCTTGTTTCTTCTTTCTTTCTTCACGGCGATAGAAGAAGACAGAAAGAACGCGTAGAGAAGAGGGGAAAAAATGAACTCGAGACATTTCTCGCCGAGGGATGGGCGTTATTAGACGTCCCGAAGAAACTCTCAACCCGCCGAGCGAATTAACGCGAGGCCACTACACGGAATCCGAGTTTTTTTTTTTTTTAGGTCTCAGGCACGTCTCTCTGCAGTTCGCGCGCGCCAATCGAGTATCCTCTCGTAATAAATACTTAAACAAAATTGCGTAGCGAGACTCGTCGTCAAAGTGCACACGTCGGAGTCGGCGCTACCGATGGTTTCCAATTATATTCTTTCGTCCGGAAGGAGAAGGCCGCTCTCTGCGCTCGGATGACTACTTTTGAGCTACCCCGGAAAATTCTGTCGTAACAATGTGACACCGGCGTTCGCAACGGCGCGCGATATTAACGACGCGCGGCCGTATTCGCTTTGTGAAGCGAACTATAACTGAATTTGGCCCCGTCATTTTATGCATCAGACTCGCCATGCCCGTATAACTGAATTCGATGGGTAACGCAATTACACATCTTTGCCCGCGCGCCGCGCAGATATACGCCCGCGCGCTCCGCTTCGATACGTGTGTGTGTATGTGTGTGTGTGCGAACCGCACCCCTCTGCGCGGGGGTACCATTAATTATTATACGTGCGTATGTACAGCGACGTGTGTGTCAACGATACGCCGAGAGACCAGTCAGTTTCGACGACAGAGACGCGACAGATTTTCAGAAACTGTCGCGACGCGCGTACGCCCAAGAAATCGTCGTAGCTACGTCGCGATTAAAATCCACGACCGATTTGTCTTAGACGTTGCTCTAAATGCCTCATCTCTTGAAAATATATATTTTTAAAATTTCTTTTTGTCCTGTTTCTTTCGATCTTAAAAGATTCAGATTGCTTTGACAAAAAGTCGTGTCACGTGACATGTTTATTCAACGACGTACGATCGATTTATTATTGATGCCAGATCGCGACGCAGATAAAATGTGTATTTAATGCGAAGTAGAACTCAAATAGAACGCCGAGAGCGCGGCATAGCAAAGAAGAGCAGCGAGACATCGGACAGCAGAGAGAGAAAGAGAGAGAATATCGCTCGGTATAATGTCGAAGCGCGGAGCGTAGTGCCTCGCTATATATGTATAGACACGTAGATATAACGCTCGACAGCACTCAATCAGAAGTCATAATACATTTACCACGACCTAATGAAGACTTGATGAAAGGCTACCGCTGGGACGAAACCAGTGGTTCTGTGTGTGCGTTGTCTGTGTCTGTGTGTGCATGTGTGATAGAGCGAGAGAGAGAGAGATATAGATAAAGAGAGAAAGAGAACCGAACAGACAGTTTTATCAAACATACGGCGAGAACTATACGGAAGCAAAGGTATTAACGTCGAGTAGCAAACAGACTTTGGAGAAAAATGCAGGAAGCACGGCAAAGCCGTGAGAGAGAGAAATGTACTCGTTGAAACCGGCGCGCATGCAAAAAGATCCACGCACCGCAGCTCTTTTTCTAGTTTCTTCGTTCCGTCCGCGTCAAACGCGTAATCCGTGGAAATTAAAAATTCCCGCTTTTTCAAACGGTCTGAAGCGTCTGAGGCGAGCGAGAAGAGACTCGAGGGCAACTCGCCCCGTGGGTACTCAGCTGGACGCCAGCTCCATTTACAGAAACTCCATCAAAGGGATTGTGGCATTACGCTTTAGAGTTTCGGTGTGCCCGGCAAGACGGCCGTTTTCTCTCTGTCTCTCTCTCTCTCTCTCTCTTTTTCGCGTTCTCTTTCCCTCTCAGCGGTAAAGGATAAAGTGGCTGCAAGTGTAGTCTAGTGACTTTGCCGGCCGCGGAAACACGCGGCGGACGCTCGCCGTGTCTCTGCCGTAAATGAGTATTTGCCTTTGTGAATAAATAAAATGCATTACAAAGTTTCCGCGAGTCGCTTTTACACGCAAAGAAGACGAAGAAGCGGAGAGAAAAGGTCAGTCAAGATGACAAGAGGAGTGTTGCATAGAAAAGAAAGTTTAGAATGCAAAAAAAAACAAAAAGAAAACAAAAATAAATAAACAAGATTTGCACATACTTTATAATCAGTTTAAAAGAGAAAGAGATAAGACGATTAATATTTACATTTAACAGTCACTCTCCTCTCTCTCTCTTTGATTGGGTTTTCTTCTTCTATATATAGAAAACAAAAACGGATGAAACTGACGGCGGGGCGGGGTGAGGAAGGTAAGTGGAAAGAGGGGGATCGAATGCAGAGCAGGGAGCAACATCTAAGACAATGAGATACGAGCCTTTGGAGTAATCCTCCGGCCTTCCTTGGCGTATCGACATTAATTCCCTTGCCCCCAGCTTTTAACCGGAACAGACGCACCCTATAATAGGCAAGTTGGAATCCAATCTGCAAGTTTGCAAATTCGATTCGGCCGTCTTCAGCGAGAGAAGAGAGCGTCGAACGAGCTGGAGCTATACGCGCGAGATGCGCTTCTCGACCGTGAAGCTTGTGACGTCGCGCTGCGGCAATCGATGCACGTCTTCGGCCCTAGACCTTCGGCGACGGTGTACGCGTTATCTCGATTCGAGCTGATATCGATATCAATTGACATGTGTTTTCCCGGTCTCGTGAAAAATCAAATCGAAACCTTTTAGAAAAAAAGATATTGTTAATCAATTTGAATTAAAATTACACACACACACACACACAAACATACAACGGCGATGTTTGTTATCTCTGTACACTACCTCTACTTTGAATTTTGGCGAACACTCGGAATATACATCGCGTACACGCGATTTGCACGAGTTAGTATTCTCGACGGAGTCGTGTATTATTCAAATTAGATTCCTCGGGTTGAGCGGCGTCGTAAGGCTTGATATAAAGCCCAAATAATTCTCCGTGAGACGGTGGCGCGCGATGTAAGTACAAGTAACGCCGTCAGGGGAATCCCCGAGTCCACCAGTCAGCGGGAAAGACTCATATAACCGGCGATATATATCAACATCAGCAACCGGGCCGTCAACCGGGAAAAGTTCTCGCGGAGACGAGAGAGTCGGTTCTTGTCGCACCAACTGATACAACACTCCGCTTACACACGCACATATAAAACGCGGTCGTCTCTCGCGCATTCATCTTGATTACACGACGAGTTAATAAAGATTTTCTATATGGATATAAATCAAGTGGCAGCTCGTGTATATATCTCTTCCGCACCTTTGATGTGAAACCTAATAGAAAATGATAATAAAGAGACTAACGTTCTTAGAGATTTCGCTGCTTTTTCTATGAAAACTCCGCAATTAAGAGGTTAATTCAAATGTCGGCGCGACTCGCGGCAAAAGTCGCGAACTTTATCAGAACTTGATAAATTTCTTAGACGGCACCTCCCGCGCGGTGTAAAGACGCGAGAAAAAGAGAGAGAACACGAGAGAGACACGAGATAGAGAGAGAGAGAAACGGAAAGGATCCACCCTCGCGTTCGCATAAACGCAATAATTCGGAGTAGCGGTTCGCTAGAGAAGAGGGTTTGAGAAGGAAGGAGTTGTGCGCGCCGGGGTGGTTGGCATGCGCGTAAATGTAGTTATAAATAAATCCAGAGGCTCTTAATGTTTGCCATGCTCGCGGAAGCAGCGGTGGAGCTCGAAGGAGAAACGCACGGGGGCAAAGAAGGAGACCAAGGCGGAAGGAACGAAGGGGTCGGACAGGGGTAACAGCCCGAGAAAGGGTAGGAAACTAAGGGTTGAAACTTGCGGATCCTTCGGTCCGCCCGTGTATAAAATATTTCGGATGTCGCTGCGAGTTCGATGCGTGTGTCGATACGTTGTCTCCTCGCTTATAATTCGCGAAAAACGCTCGAGTGGTCGTCGTCGGAGATGAAACGCAAGTTCGAATCGATCCTTCGTTCCTTATTTCTTCGCGCGGCATAAATTAATGACTGTATCTCTCGCGCGCGCGGGCACAGACTGAAAAATTAGCGGTCTTCGTTGCAACGTTGCATACAATTAAAAGAACAGCCGCGTGTGTGCACGCAGCGCGCTTACTCGCGCCTTCCATCCGTCCGATTGTCGGCCGAGTCTTTTAATTTCTTTTCCTGCGTGGCCGCGCCGACGATCTCGTTTCGATAAGAGGTACGGTGCATTACGGCGCATTCGCACGGTAGGCAAAGAACTCATTATTTCGCACGCTCTTGGAAACAACCATTGCAATTCATCCCGTGAAGAACACCTACTCGCGAGAATAAGCGAACCTTCTCGGACAACTCGCGCCTGACGAAAATAAATAGTTCTTAACAGAAGCGCGCGCGTACACATCCGTTTCCGGGACGATTTTTTTTTTTTTTTTTTTTTTTTCGTTACGTCCGACCGTAACGAGAGAGAGAAAGAGACGGTGAACTTTCTTCCGCGCAGAACAAATCTTACGGGATTTCAGGAATTATTATGTAAGTCAGGAAAAAAAATCAAGACTCTCAAGTATTTAGATAAAATGAACTCTCAATTTGCTGCTAATTTCGCGGCCATTTGTCGCGATAAGTGTTCGGCTGTCGTCGGATTCCGCGTTGCTTATTTCTCCGCCCGATATTTCGAGACACACAACAAAAGGGGCGCCCTAGTGAAATGAGTCGCGAAATTGTTCCGGTGGAATTTATCAATTTTCTTTGAGGGATTCTAATTGTACTAATTTGTTGGTCCCGGAAGGGCGCGCCACCGGCTTCCCCGATAGCGCAGATTCGCCGAAGGGGAAAGGATACGACGGAATCCGATCGTTTAATCTTCAAGATCGCTCTCTTTCCCGCCCTTCTAACGTAGAGCGCGCGCGAGACGTTTCGCCGCGTTGTACACGGGATATCCCGAGAGAAACCCGCGCCTCCTCATCTCCAGCCTACGGCAGAATGCTGATTCAGTCTAGCGTGAGTGAAATGGATTGCCCGGTTTCATATTTCGAATCATCCTTCTTACGAGAGAAGAGCTCGCCGAATTTTCACTCGGAGAAAACTTTGTCCCGTGTTAAAATGCGTGTACGTATACAACCGCGGATGATTAATTTCTCGGCCACCGAGAAAGCGTAAGAGAAAAATGCGATAAAATCTTTCATTCGGGCGTATATTGTTTTTGCTGTAGATCGACGCTGGGGGAGGGAGAGGCAAACCACACTCTGACTCTGAGATCAATTTTTCAGATTCCGGTATTCCCGCGGTTGTGCATTAGAGAAACATATACGTGAGAATACGCGAATTAGATGTACGTTACAGATACACATTCGCAAACCCACGTAGTAATCTCGTGGTTTTAATTGACTCGCGTCTCCGTGCCCCAGCGGCGGAGAAGACCGTGTCTACTCCGCCTCCTACGTCGGTGATATATTCATGTGGTAATGTTAACCTAACCTATTTATCGCGTCTTATCATCTATACGGAATTCACCAGAGTTCACGTCTTTTGCTGTTTCTCTCTCTCTCTCTCTCTCTCTCCCCCCCCTCTTCCTCTCACACGGATCATCGATCCCGAAGAAGTCCGCCTGCGCTCTTTTCCGCTTAAAGGTGCCGTATTCATCTTTCTCCGATGTAATACACAAAACACGTGTGTCACGTGTTACGTGTTCAACTTGTCAAAAAGACATTAACAAAAGGTTAATATAATTTCCGAATATATCTATACGTCGTTACAATATCTTCGATTTTTTGTTTCAAGCTCTTCTTTTTGCTAATAAAGAAGACGAGAAAGAGAAGAGAAGAAAAGTCACAGGAGTGCGACTTTACAGTTTGACGTGAGGCAAGATAAGTAGAACTCGGTCGTAATTAGCGTTACTTTTGCGAGGTTAATTACGAAGAGGATTTCGCCGGAGACGATACAAAGGGGAAGAAAGAAGGAGAGAGGGGAGGAGGGGAGGAAGGGAAAGAAAGAGAAAGAGAAAGAGCGCGGAGGGGGATTAGAGATGATCTTTGGGAAAAGAAAGAACCCGTCGCGGCCGCGGCGAGGAAAAGAATCGAGAGCTGATATCAAAGCGAGGCAAACAATACGGCGAGATGCTGATGCGATTGTATTACGGCTAGTGGATCGGCGATCCATTGTCTCGTCACGTTCTGCCCACTCGATTCTTTTATCTCGATCCCCAGAACACTCGTATCGTGTCATATCGAGTGAGCATCCATCGAAAGTAGCACACTCTCTCGCCCGCGATCCGGAGGGGTTCATCGTAATATGAAATCTACCGAGATACACGATACAACGTGTAACGCGCGCGCATCGCCACACGCGTCCGTTACGTTGTATATCCGGTAGCGCGAAAAAGAAAAATCCCCGTTAACGATATACACGTACGAGAGATCTCGCCGATTGATCGTCGACTTCCCGTTGTCCGAATAGACGAAGATATACGGACAACGCGCGTTGTGTAACTGGTTTCGACGAGTCAAGTTTAATTTATTCTCGATTTATACATTTAAAATAAATTTCGCGGAGAAGCTAACGATATCGAATCACCACGAGCACCGAGTTGTCCGACGAAATTATGTGGGAGATAATAATTACATGATAAATCTCGAACGCGTGTGTGCGCGCGCGCGAGCGCGCGTGGAGACGCGCGTGGCTGCGTGGCGTGGAAATAAATGAAACCGGCGTGAAAACGAAATTGGATACACGATCCGGCAGAAACCGGAGTCGCCGACGGAATTTATTTGTTTTTCATTCAAATGGCCTCATCTCGCATTTATGTATTCCGTGATATTGCACTTTTTAAACTCGCCTGCTTTCATCGCGCGCCCCGCTGGATATTAAGACCTCCGGCAGCGGTGTATTAGTCGTATAAATTTACTTCGAATGACGTTGAATTCTCGTACTCCACACACAACGCACACAGCGTCCCTCAAATCACTTCTCTCTCTCTCTCTCTCGTTCCTTCCGCCACTTTGTGGCGTTTCTCGAGCACGCTGTATACCAACGATTTGTATTAATTACAGTCGCTTCGCGAAATACTCGAGGCCCGACGATTAATGACGCCGGTGCACCATGCGGGCGTGTACAAATAAGCCGCTCGATTATTTACATAATTGGCCTTCTCTCGCGCGTCAGCGAATTGTTATTCGTCAAGTTCAAGCGGGGAAAAAGTCCGGTGAACTCGAACAAGAAAATCGGAAATATGAATTGCTCGCGACGGTTAAACAGTGCGACGGAGGGAAGTAGGGAGTCTAAAAAAACGTGGTCGACTTTATGGTGACAACAAACGATTGCGCCCCCGGACAAAACGACACGCGAGAAATACGAAAGTTAAACGCGCGCGTGAGAGACCGAAACAGAAAAAAAGAGAGAGAGAGAGAGAGAAAGTGTAAGTTGCAATAAAAGCAGAAAAAGCGCGAACGAGTGGCAGTGCGAAAGACCGGGCGGACGGGTGTTGCAGAATAATTGGTCCGAAGTATTTTTAATCGAGACCGAAAAAATGTATACGGCGGCACAGCGCGGTATAGAGTAGAAGTAGCGACTACGAAAAAAAAGCGAGAAACGCGTGGATGTATCGAGGGTGAAGGGTGTAGAAGAGGATGGGCAGAGAAGAAGAGAGAGAGAAAGAGAAAGAGAAAAAAGAGAAAAATAGAGAGAGAAAGAGAGCGCGAAAAATTTCCCTACCGCTTAACTGTAGGCGTTGCTCGCGTTTTTAATCGACTCTCCGGCGTACACTCTGAAATTCCTTCGGTTAATTACGTGGATTTCCAATGCATCCAGACCCCGTGGAATTTTTACGATTGCCTGACCGCCGCCCTCTCTCTACGTACAGCCACACTGGGGATTGTACGACTGAAATATTCCAGGGATTTAATTTTATAAATGACCTCTGTCCCTGCCGCACGAGCCCTGACGATCCTTGCTCGATCGATCACTTCGGCTTTGCTGTTCCGCCTTTTGCATTTCACGCGAGACACGAAGAAAGGCTCTCGCGTTATACGCGACGGTATGCGCGACACATTCGGTGGTGAGCGATTGAAAACTTTTTTAGCTTGCACTATTTTTTGTTCTCATTATTAAAAAAATGTAATTATATACATCTAAAATTATATGTATATCATTATATATATAAATTACGGTCGCGTGTAAGAGTCTAAGAAAATTGTTCAATCCGATTAAATCTCAACAACACGGAAGGAATAATGAGTCGAGACCAGCTCCGAGAAAGAGCGCGTAGGAAACACCGGAGCGAAGAAATCTCAACGTCATAAATAATTCAACTGCTGTCCAGAACGAAATATCGTTTCTTCCTCGCACTTTCTTCTCCTCCTCTTCCTCCCTCTCCCACTTCGTCATTCGCCCTCTCACTACGTGACGGTCAAAGGGGAACCTAATCTTTTCGCGAAAGGGTTTTTGCGAGAGCACCTGAGAACCGAGTAAAAGTCTTCTCCGACACCCCCTAAATACTTAATTCTATTCTCAGCTAATTGGACAGTTTTATTAAGGGATGCATATTTCAGATGGCGTTTTTATTATGTCTATTGGGAGCGAAGCGCGTCTTCTCGCCGCGTCGACGATGCGAGGGAAAAAAAAAAGAAAAAAAAACAGGAGAAAGGCGGACGATTGTGCGTGGAAACTATACGAGGGGTTGTGCCGCGTTAAAGGGCTGCAGGAATTAGATTTTAACCCCTTGAAAAGTATTAGTACGCTCGAAAAGAGAGATCCACCCGAAAAGAAAGAGAAAGTACAGGGAACAAGAAAACAGGAAGGGAGAAGAGAGCGGGGATGGGTCGATGCAAACGCAAACCTTTTGCTTCCAGCCGGAGTCGCCCGTGGATTAAAGTAAAAGTGTAATTTCTCGAGAATAAAGACCGCTTTTATATCTTATCTCCCGACCTGGTCTTCCTTTACCACATCCTGATATTACACACCATCGCGCGCGGAAAAAAAAATACAACAGTTTAACTCACTGTATTCGGACAGTTTTTATTTTTTCGAGAAAAACTCGAAAGAAGAAGAAAATTTTCTCGACCGCGACGTTCAATTATTCTCACAGTAAAAATGGGATTTTAATTGAAAGAGAGGAAGAGTGGAAGAGAAGAGAAGATAAAAATTTCGAGTCACAAAAAGAATACATCTCAAGCAGATCTTCTTGATAAAAATTGCAATCCACAAGATGAGTTTGCAAAGACATTTCGGTCCTCGTCTTGTTTCTCCGGAAATACAAGAAATCTTACAAGAGAATACGCGACGGACTGCACGATTCAAGAGAAAGAAAGAGACCGGCCGGGTCGCTCGTATAAATTTTAATAAGTCTCATTCGCCGACCCTTTGAGCCCGACGAAATGAACGAATTAAAAGTTTCTCTCGGTTTAGTGGTCTCGCGGTTGACATTTCGGCGCGCGACACGATCTCGCGGAATTGCTCAACTTTCGTCGTTTCGAGAAAAAGTCGAGCGCGACGACCGCGCGGAAATAGCAAAAAGCATTATTAATTACTCATGTATACTCCGCGCGCCGCACAGCGCAAAATTATCAAAGGAGAAACGAAAAAAAACCGACGACGAAACCGTTCCGGTTTAATGTGTTCCGTTTTTTTAAGGTCTAAAAATTAAGATGTAAATGTCTGTATTTTGATTAATGTGCGAAAGTCAATTTTTGCCGCATTCGTATAAGCGCATGTGCGGAGCAAGCCGACGGCGAAGCGATTCAGGCACGCGTAACGCTCCCACGTTAACCCCTTTTCGATGGAGTGCATCGTCTTTCGCCCTCCGCAGAATCTGCCGAGGTACCGACTAAGATTTCAATTAAAACAACCCCCCGGCATGGCGGGGATTAGCTGTACCTACGAATCCGCAACCCTTTAGCGAACACTCGGTTATGACACGGCATAAATATCAATGTAAATTATCCCCGGCAAGGAAGCGTCGGAGGAGGTCACCAAGACGCCCGCCACGCGGATCTAACGCGGAGGAGAGACCTTTATGAACGCAATCATCGCGCGATTTTGCATTTATGAGGTTTAAATTGGCACCACCTACCGTCGTCTGTTACGTCTGATACGATCACCTCCTTTCCTAGTTTCCCACGTGGTGATTTACACGTCAAACTATTATTACGCGCGTATTATTTACGTATTTTAGACACGTGAATTATCGAAATCACAGAGATAGAAAGAAATTTACCGACGATTCTCCATGACATATATTTTGATAGTTTTTTCTTCGTTAAAGAGTTGCAATCGTCAGACCAGAATACGTGATGCTCGTGAGAGCTCGGTGATAAAAATTGCAGAAAGCGGTACAGACATTCGCGTTACACAGTCTACTCGCGTTACACAGCAACGATATACGTTACAGGCGGCGGCACGTCAAATAATAATTCTCCCAACGGAGGCAGGGGGAGGGAGAGATAGAGAGTCGCAACACACACACACACGCTTGCGCGCGCTTGTTCGAGCCGACATAAAATCATACTACGAAATCATAATTAACGGAATTATGGTAGAGGTAACCCGATACGTTTTCGAGTAGAGGGCGAACGAGTGGAGTTGGTGTGTCGAGTCGAGGGGCGAGGAGAGCTTTCAAGGGGAGACTACATCTAAGAAGGAAGGGTTGCGCGCTCTGAGAGACGCGCACATCTCTACCTCCCCATCCCCCGCCAGGAGCTTACACACGCTCGCACGCACGCGTTCGCGACGTAATAAACGTGAAATTAAACGACGCGCTTCCGTCGGAAGATTGCGTTTTGCTTTATTCAGAAGGTTTTAATTATACGATACGTATCTCGCCATTGTGTCAGCGCGCCGAATATCGCGCGCATTTTGTTTTCAGTACCCGCGCGCGTTTATACTTTACATGTACGTCGCGGTGTGTCCCGTCGATCTTGCGCGCGGTTGTCGCGGCTGAGAGAAACGCGCGCGTTTAATGCCCGTCGTTAAAATGTTCTTCGCGGTGAAAACAAAACGGGTGATGAGCGTAAAACAGGCCGCCACTTTGTATGAGAGAGAAAGAGAGAGAGAGAGAGATTATACACAGAAATTACGTATAATTTTACTACTCTATTGCACACGCTCGAGCGCTGTGTGAACGTCCGTATGGGTGAATATGAAAATATCTCGGAAGCGAAATCCGATAAAAGAAGGTCGTTGTTGTTGCTGCTGCTGCTGTTACAGACGTCAGAATGCAGTTAACCGATTATTCAGTTTCTCGTATTTCATCGCGGATAAATTACTGTCAGACTTTCCATCTACGATGATACACGCATGTCGTTTCTATAAAAACTCGAGAAATACATATATATTTCTCTCGACTTTCACATTTATATATATATATATATATATTAAAGAGTCCGGGACATTAGAAACATAAACGTCGAAAGTGGCCTTGTAAACAAAAACGAAAGTTTACTCGAATCACGAACGTTGTTTCTGTATACGAGGAGCGTATACGTAAGGGGAAACACGCGCTGCTTTCCTCGTAGCGTGTATGTGTTGAATTCCAACAACAAAATGGTAACAGTACACCCGTATGCGCGAAAATGCGTTTGAAAGGAATCGTCGAGGGAGAAGAGAAACTCTCTCCCGGCAAGAAATCCGTATTCGTGTTCTCGTGAAGAACCAGAGTGCTGTGGGGTGACGGAGAAAGAAAGCGAAGAAGAAGAAGAAGACGACGACGAAGGGGGTTCCCCGGACGAGACGCGAAAGACGGTCAAGAGGGCGTTAACTGAACTTTAATGGAGATCATAGATAAAACGTTCTGGCGGACGTTGAAAGAACTCTTTGACGGATTACGCCTAAATCGTATCTATCTTCTCTCGCGCGCCTCGCCGAGGGATGTAAGTGTATATACAATATATGTGTACCTGTGAAAACCTCGGCAGAGGCGGCTAAGTGTTATAATACCTGAAACTCGATGGACTTATATACACGAGAGGAGAGGAGGCAGAGAAAAACCGAATAGAGAGAGAGAGAGAGAGAGAGAAAGAGAAAGAAGAGGGGACTACTCGGCTTCACTACTGTGCGAGAAGTGTTCTTCCAAGTAACCGGTGTGGGATTCCAAAGGTTGTTTCTTTCTCTCTCTCTCTCTCTCTCTCTCTCTCTCTCTTTCTCTTTTTTTCTTTTTCTCTTTTTCTCTCCTGGCTGGCTTTTGTCGGTGGCGTTTGGATCGGTATCGTTGTCACGATCTGGCGGAGCCGACTCCTGAATGCGGCGCTGATGCGGCTACGCGAACGCGCGGCGTGCTTGATTTCTCCCGAGATTCATAGCGGCGATTCCGGATAACGGAGAGTTGAAAATTTTATTACATCTGTGCGAGCGCGCGCGCGATAGCGCACAGCATCGTTAAAAGATCGCGCATCTCGCCGCCGCTTCGTTTAGAGAGACGCGCAGAAATTTATATTTATTTAATATTCCCCCTTTCCCTCCCGCGATTTCTGTGCGGTGAAGATTCTCTCCGAAATTTATTTTACGCGCGGATATATCTCGCGAATAATATAACATTGTGCAAAAGACGGCTGTTTTATTATCTTTATTTCTTCGGTATTGCAGGAAAGAGCTGTAAGAGATACGTCGCGTCGTTAAAAGACGTACGTGTGTATTTGGTATTCGAAAAATTGGGTCGAGCGAACGACTCCGACACTGCGGCGCTCTAGTCGCAAATTTTTCTTTTTTGTCAATTTCGCATTGCGCGTACCGACAAATTTTCAAACTCAACGTTAAACGTGACATAAATTATTGTCACGTTTATTGTCTTGGAACAATTGATGTGTAATTGCATCTTGGTCACGCTTGGTCGCAGTTTCAACGGATTACGTTTGGCTTATGACAAACGACTTCGTCACTTCGTCTCTTTACACGAAAAATTGGCAAATACGTTCCCTCTACGCGGAAAAATGTCGCATTTTTTTTAGCCCCTTGGCAGAGGAGTGATTTCCGACACCCTTTTTTCTCGGGCGAAGAAGTGCCGCCACGCGCACTTTCCGCCCTTTTTCCCATTCTACCTCTCTTTCTTTCTCTGTCTCTCTGGACTCACGTTTGTCGAGAGGACGAGAGAAAAAGAGACACAGAGAGGAAGTGAGGTAAAAAGAAAGAGAAAAAGAAGAGCGAAAGCGAGAGCTCAACAAGTCGAATAAAAAGCTCATAAATAAAGAGGAGGAATTCTCCCTTGCTCTCTCTCGAAGCGCTCAGTTGCCCTCAACGTTGCCCGTCGCGCCGTTTCCACCCTCTCGCATCCCTCGCAGTTTCTGCGAATGTCCCCGCGGACACCTGTTGCTGTTGCTCTCTGCGCGCCAAAGAGAGAAACGTAGAAACGGGGAATCGTCGATCCGCGGCACGGCGTGAGCGAGAAATGGGGAGGAAATACGGGAGGAAATTGGAGATACTCGTCCTGATTTCTCGTCACTCCCGAACGGGCGCGATCGCGCGTGATCCTGCCCGCTGATCCTATACCACCGATTCTACACAGCTCTGATCCACCCTCGATAAGCTCGAGCTGGCGTAGCGCTTGAAACGGATGGGGGGATGTACAAATGTCTCTGCGCTCACCTACGTACATATATCACGCGCGTACTCTTGTCGCTATTATCGCAAACGCGATAATAAAAGTCGAGTTGACTCAACTGCGATCGGTCATTTCGGTTCACACGAATCTTCTACACGATAGTCCTATTTATAACGTGGAGATATCCAACAACAAGATATCGAAAATATAAAGCGTACGTTTTTGCTATTCTGTTGTCACCCTCCGGTATAAATTTCGACAGATGACAAGACACGCCGGCATTCCGCTTTCAATTAGCGGGCAAAATATACAATATCGGTGAGTAACGAGTAAAAACAAAACTCTCTAATTTCGCTTACAAGCTTTATCAGAACGTCATGTCCGACACCATGACAGCACACCACAAGCGGGGCCACGAGTATCCGAAGCAGCTGCTGATTTGTGATAAATGGAATCCGGGGAACGCGACAGGAGTGGGAATAGTATGCCCGTCGGGTCGTCCCCGCTAATTACGGGGTGGCCTCGAATAAATTACTACTGAAAACACCGGACTCGTTTGCACATTGCCGTCGCCGCGTTATAATTCCACAGACGTCGTTCCTCGCTGCGGTCAGGGCGATGTTCCAAGGAACACGCGAAGATCCGTAAGTGTATATGTATGTATATACTTCCGGTTCGATGATGACGCGTATGAAAATATGCGAGGTATTTTATTTCCCCGATGATGCGTGCGATGAGAGTCGTCACGTCGGATATTTCAATCCTGGATGATCGTCCCTCGACCCGGACAAATTGATTCGACCAACCGAGATACCGAAGGGCCAGAGATTTGTCCTTTCACCGCGCAATCGAAACGATTTTTTATATCTCAGCGACACGTCGGAGAACAAATTGAGACGAGCGCGACGAGACATAGATATCTATTTCGTCCGGTCGGTTTTTCGAGCTTTCTCTCGCTTCGAGGTATCTCGATTGTTTTTGATAAACGCAATCGTGGAAACATTATGTTGGAACAAGATCACAATCGTTTGTTTTCCGGGTGACGGTGTGATAAAAGTTTGGAAGATAATAAAAAAAGAAAAAAGAAAAGAACGAGACCTCGTTTGCGAGAAGCAACGAGAAGAAGAGATCCATTTGCGAGAATTAACTCGCAGAAATTGGACCTCTTTAGACGAGAGAGAGCTCGTGTCGGAATAATAAGACACTCCGGCATTATTCCGTATCGAATGCGTGTTCACTCTTTTCTTCGCGAGAAAGGGAAAAAGAAGAAGACAAAAAAAAAGAGAGCAGGAAGAAGAAGCGGAACGAGAGCTCCGCCGGCTTTTGTTCGGAAAGCTCGCCTGCATCCCCTGGGTATCTCTGAAATACTATATATATATATATATATACAGCCGACTCTCGATTACAACTTTTTATTGCATTTCCATTTCATCTCTCGAGCCCAGTCGAGCAAGGAGAGGAAACTCTTGCGACCGGGAGAGAGATTGAAACGAATGCGTTTTAAACGCGATTATTGCGCCAAGTCCCCGGGATCGAGCAGGGGAAAGCGGACGTTCGTAATACACGTCCGCGACATGCGTATACGCGTAACAATCCCGCGACGACAATTTCAGTTACACAGCGAAACACCATTAAGGAAGCCAGCCAACGATGTATAATTCTTTTTTTTTTTTTTTTTCACGCAATCGATACAAGGAAGCGGTATAAAGAGTTTCGCGTCGAGATTATATATATAAAAAAAAAATGTAATAAGAACCGAACAGATATAAAGAATGACAATATATCAAATAGGTTACCACCGAAGCTTTATGCGCGCACCGGTAGTAGTTGCGCCCTCCTGCTGGAGTCCTTTCTTGTCGCGTATCTGAGATAATTCGAGGATGCGTAAAATCCTGCCATTTATCGCGATAATCGGGGCGTGTGAGAGATATTTGCAAGAGAAAGAAGAGGGAAGGGAGAAAAAGAAAGAGAGAGAGAGAGAGACAAGAGCAGATGGAACGACGACAGAGACAACAACGGTAGCAGCAATAGTCTTTCTCTCTTCGTCTCTCCATCTCTCTTCATCGCTCTCTTTAGGATCCTACACCACCTCGGATTCTGTGAAGGTTTAGAAATGCATTTAGCCGTCGCCCCGGATGAGGACTGTGTCGCGCAACCGAATGTCGACCACCCGTGGCGATTGACGAGGGCGTGAAATCGGGCACCTCTTTAAACGCGAGATGACACCCGCGGGGCGATTATGCGACGACAACGACGAGAGACACACACTGATGGGAAGAGAGAAGGAGAGAGAGAGAGGATAGTGCGGCGTCCTTTCAGACACGGTCAACCGTGCCGATTGGAAGAGAGCAGTGTGTGGAGATGTTGAGGCCAAACCACGCGAGAGCAGGAAGCTAGCACCTCCGTATTACGAAACCCGTGCTTGCGAAGACTATGAGGCGTCCAACAAAAACATCGCGTTATTCGAGAGAGAGAGAGAGAGAGAAGCGATATTATTAGCCAGGAATTCATTAATTTAAAAAGCAAGAAAAAAATACAACAATTAATTTACAACAATTTGAGATTTGACAAATACAACGTCACAGTTTTTGGCTCGTGCTTAAAGACAGTTCGAGGAAAGATTGATTTTTTGATGTATTTCCCAGAGGAAATTTACACTGAAATCGAGAGACGATTGAAATACCGAACGCGCGCGTTATTCAACGCGCAGAGGCGCGTAATACGATATATCCGGCAACGCGCGCGCGCATTCTCGAAACTTATTCGTACGTGTACAGCTACATAGCAGCAGCCTGTTTACCGCGGTTTTTTCGCAGCGGAAAAAAAAAAAAAAAAAAAACACGAACGCGCCTATAATAACACAGTATCTATCTGTGAAATCCCGAAGTCGAATAAGCGTCGTCGCAGCGCGGGTAAATAGCTGCGCGTCGCACGTACAATCACGATATCCGCGCGGCTCAAGTATTGCCATTATCCGTACCCGTGGGATTATTTACGGTTACCATAACTCCCTTCCTCTCCTCTTTGAATTCTGCCGTGTTTAAAAGAGCGAGAGCGAGAGAGAGAGAGAGAGAGAGAGATCTTATAAGTGACTCGTACGTATGTACGCGCGCGCGGATGGACGTAAATGGAAAAAGCAACGTGTAACTACAAACGATTTATTCACTCGCGGCTGAAGTGGAGGGATTTCCTTCTCACACGGGACGCACATCTCTCGCGTTAACGAAATTACACGCGACGCTAACAACGCTGTGTCTTTTATTTCTCGTTAATCTTTATTTCTGGCTGATCTTGTGCAAGTACATCTGATTGTTCGCAAAGTTTTGTGTTTTTTATTTGTAACGGACAAATTGGCGCGTGTGAAAAAGTACATCATCTGATTGTTCGCAAAGGTTTTTTTTTTACTTGTAACAGACAAACTGACGCGTGTGAAAATGTCAACGCCACGACGTATTCCCTATAGGACATTGTCGAGATTCGTGCACGATGAACTGTACCAGAGAAGCCAACATACATAATGCATATACGTAGCGCAATATCGCTGACACACACACACACACACACAACTCTCCGGTGTAAAGGCGCGTATTCCTGTCGCGTTGTGTTTGCGGTGATGAACATGTTTGAGTCGTTAGCCGAAATCATCGGACCAAAAAAAAAAAAAAAAAAAAAAACAAAATCTCGGAAAAAGTAGCTCGTCAGAGACCGAGAACAGTGATTAACGCTAATTATCTTGTAAGGATTCTCTCTGAGAGAAAAGAGCGACGAGATCTCGAATACATGCAGCTCAAACCGTAATTCGGTACAGCGAGGGAAGAGAGAAAAAATACACGCGGGTATAGAAGGAAAGCGTGACGCGCTTCGCGATTTCAGTATCTAAAATCTAGTTCCTTAATGATTCATGGTATGTATTCCTGATGCGGCAAAGTCGTCGAAGTTGGCGAGTGAAAACGGAAGTTCTCGTTTGCGCCCATTTCAGCGTGGCGCTTTAACTTGTACCAAACTGTATGCGCGATCGATATTTCAGCGAAGACAAATTCCGAGTTGCGGCGCATGTAACATTTATACGAAACGCGTACGTAACGAGTACTTCCGGAATAAAAAGTAATACGAAGGAACACACACACACAGGGAAAGAGAGAGAGAGAGAGAGAGAGAGAGAGAAAGAAATAAAGAGAGAAAATTTGTGAAAAATAGTAAGATTTTTCTCTTTCATTATATATGCGCGCTATTTTGAGGAGGAACTAAACCGCATCGTCGTTGTACATACGGACACGTATGTATGCTAATGTCTGAACGCACGAAAGCTTAAAGAGTGCAGCGCTAATGCGCTCTCCGCGCTATATTAACGACTCGCGTATTAACGACTTTGCTAGGCGTATTATAATGTCGAGGGTGAGGAAACTAATTAAGAACGCTACGTACGTTCCGGAAAGAAGAGAGAGAACTTCGTTGCGCTCGCAACGAATAGCGCACTCCTTATCAGTCAAATATATACATATATGTGTATATATATATATGTGTATATATATATATATATATACATGTATATATGCAACATATATTATACGTATTCGAACGTAAGAAAATAATTTTAAGCGTGTTACATCTCGCGCCGTCGAGATTAGCTGCGTTATTAGCGCGCAATTATTAGGGTACAGTGATGACTCCATTATACGTGTATTTAACAACGTCTGGAAGAGATAAATGAATATAATGTATCACATTGTTTTTTTTTTTTTTTTTTTTTTTTACGCGCCGAATCAACAACGCTAAAGATCAACAAGTGTTATTTAAATTACATCAAAGCTTCCGACTTAAAGAGATCGATTTAAACTAAATATGTACAATTACGCAAAAGGGATGTGACGTTACCGTATACGCAAAGTCTCATACGTCAGACTATATTCGCATCGATTGCGTGCGTTTAACTGTGCCTTAGTGAATCGAAACGTCTTGCGTGCACCACGTGCCGCAAATGCATCGGCATGTTACGCGCGCGAGAGCGTGACCGAGGGGATAGGAAGAATGTATCTTGGATTAAGTCAAAATGTAATGTGTGTGTAATGTTCGCGTCGACAGTGACTTTACGTTAACACATCGGTCTCGGAATTTTCGCCGGGGAAAAAAAAAAAAAAAAAAAAAAAAAAAAAAAAAAAAAAAAAAAAAAACTATCAGTGCGCGATCGGTGAACGTAATAGTCACCAGGCGATTCGAAAATTAACGCTACGATTGCGCTACATGCGAATTAGCGCAATTAGCGTCTTACAGTAAAACTGAAATAGTGCCTCGGGCACAGTTTCCGTAATATTTCATAACTAGAAAGAGAGAAAAAGAGAGAGAGAGAGAGAAAAAATTGCGTACAGATATATATATATATATATATCTCGACTTCGAGAGAGAGAAACATAAAAACATAAAAACTAACAAGCGCGAATAATACTAGCGCGTATAATAACATCGCTGCTGTTTTTCTTTTTTTTAGAAAAATGACACATTGTGATTAGTTGGAAACTCGGATAAGAGAGTTGCAGGCGCAAAGTTATGGGTGTGATATTAGTGACGAAAGAATAGATGTAGCAACGAACGCGAGGAGAGTTAACGTTGTACGTTAAAAAAACTAATAAGTCAAGAAAAAATTCTTTCTTTTTTTCTCTCCAAGTTTTCGAGTTTCATAAAATTTTAATTTATATGTTAATTCTCTTTCTTTGTTTCTCCGTCTCTTCTTCCCTCTTTATCTTTTCCCTCCTCTTCTTTGTTCACTTCCGTCTGTCTCTTTCCCCTTCTCTCTTCGTTCTCGGTGCGCAACCGTGTCCCTTAATGAAAAAAAAAAAAAAAACCTGAGAAATAAAACAGAGCGCGGGACAGGTGATTCTCGGGGTATATCTCTGTATCCTGTGCTGCTGAAACGCACACAAACGCGAAGAATCGCGCAAGCGGTCGCTGCTGACGGCTTTGGTATCATTAAAACGTAATCACTGCTGTTCGCTAACCCCGGCGATGCTAATTTGTACGTTAATTAATGCCGAGTACCATTGTGCTCGCTTATGCCTACAGAAGCGATTATTTAGCGTGTTGCCTAGCGTTAGACGCTGGAGAAGGAACACATATATTCGCTCGCTCGCTCGCTCGCTCATCTGCTCGTCGATCAAGGCGCCTCGCGCGCTTCCTGTTTTCTATCTGAAACGATTACGGTGCGTCGTTTCTCGAGCGAGGTCGGTTCAATGTGTTCCCGCCATCATCGGCCGCTGTGAAATCCCCGGTTATCGCGGGGAAACGCACGTAGAAACGTACGAATGGATCGCGTCGCGGAATAAACACACCGAAGACACTTTTGCGCGATTCTAACTCGAAAACAGCAATAAAGTAAAAATGAGAGAGTTGCGAGGTCTTCGGTCCATTCCGAAACGCGCGATTAAATATTCAAGATGAAGAGAAAGAAATGGGAAGAAGTTTTCGATTCGGCGCGAACGATACGCGATCCATTCTGATGCGTTAGAAATAATTACAAAGCTGTTAATCGCAAAAGATCGAATCGTATTGTCTAGTCGAGACAAGAGAGAACAGCCGGCATCCTGCCATCCTTTCCGGTAATGTCCGAAGTGCTCTTCTCGTAGATGCTTGAACAAGAACGCGCGTTTAGTTGCGGTCTGGACACGTTCGTTGTTTCCTCTCTCGGAAGCGCTCTTTGCATCCTCCCCTCTTGTGTTCTCTCTCGCTCTTTCTCTCTTTCTCTAAATATTCTTCATTACCGAACGCTAAACGACAGCTTCTCTCGACGACAATAGGTTCCCTCGGCTACTTCTTTTGAAATTTCTTTTGTTCCTAGTTGGCCACAATGATTTCCCCTTCGTCTCGAGAGGACTCGGTGTGAAGGAGAGACGCGACAGTTGCTTTTAGATACAATTTACCGGGACCTCCTAACCATCGAGAAATCTGTCGATTCATCCGTTAGCGCAACGAATCGCGAACTACTACGAGACAAATACCGGGATCGATTGCGAGTTATTGTACATAGACGACACAATAAATTGTCGAGAATTCGATATGAGCGTAAAACGTTCTCCTTTAAAGCGCTCCTTTAAAATCTCAAACTCGTCACATTCTGACGAAAAACATTATTTATATATTGATAGAAAAACTACATACACACTAGAATATAATTTAACTCACATATTAATTTAAATTACACGGGATGTGTTTTTAATAAAACTCGAGTTATATATATATATATATAGCAAGAGAAAGAGAAAAAATTGAGCTTCCGTCTCTCCTTGTGTTCGCGTCGTGACAACGCGCAATCCCTTTTTATCAGATAGCAATCGTAAAAGTTGATTTCAGATCGTACAGAATCCACGGAGATCGACACACCCCTCCCCGATCGACGATATCGGTCAGCTGCTCTCTCATGTATTCTTTATGCCGCAGGCTGACGGTGCAATTTCGACCCCACCTCCCCGTGGCCCGTCGACGCGAGTTTTTTTTAGCGAATTTAATATTTATACCGAATGACTGATGACTATAATAAAGAAACGGGGTCGTATTGTTCGAAACATTTTTGTCATTGATCGATACGACGACGCTCTCTCCGCACCGCTACGTACGTTTCCAACTGGCTGCTGAGAAGAAATGCTTTCACGCGCGTACGCTACTTCGCAGGCCCCCACGGTTGACGACCGTATGCCCGAACATATCCAGCAATCATTTTCAGATGTACAAAAGTCGAGAAGCCGAAACGAAAAGCGCGCGAAATGTTTTAAAACGTTCGAAGCGTTTTTTATATTTTCTTTTAAAAAAATCAGTTGTTGTTTTCAAAAAAAACAAAAAAAAAAAAAACAATCTCTTACGTAGAAGTTGTAATGTTATTCTTACATATCATATATATTACACATTTAACCTAAATGAACGCGTGATATAATCCGATAATGAAGAACCGAGATTAAATTGACACTGTAACAAACGAGGACAGATCCATTCACGGAGAAATTATCACGAAGGCCACATGCAGCGCGTGTTTGTGTGTGCCTCTCGTTTATTAAATGCGCGCAGTTTAAAATTCCTTCGAAGTACGTATTCGCGTTGAGAAAAGCCGACGCGATGAGATGTTTCTTTTTTTTTTAAGTGCCTAGCTACCTGCTGACTTCCTTTCTGTCTGTTACGTACCGTGAGCTCAATGTTTCGGTCGAGACGAATGTTGTTCGATCCGCGTGAAATCCCGATTGTTCCGCAGCCGAGAAGCATCTTGCACTCATAGTCTGTCTCTCTTACGTTTACACCTTACGAACGGAAAATCGAATTCCCGTGGCGACGACGTAGGGGCACGAGTATAATCATTAACGAATCATTATCGTTTCATCTTAGCTCGGAACTCAGAGAGAACTCACGAGGTCTCGAAACAAAACCATTAATGATTTCTATTTGTATTCGTTCGTTCGTTCGGTTTGTTTCGGTGAAGGAAGAGGAGGATAAGGAGGTGGTGGTGATGGCGGTGGAAGGAAGAGGAGCCCTTAGGCATCGGGACCAAGTCCCCAGTGAATTATGTGAGAAGTTAGCTTATTTTCGTTAAGCCGAACTCCCGCGGCGCGAACAAATCGTCCTTCGCTGCCGCTTCTCGAGGGCGCGGGCTCTTTATTTTTCCTGTTGCGCGCGCCCGGCTCTTTAGCTTTTTCGTGCAATATTGCTTTCCTACTCGCGCGCTCATATAAAACGCGAGAGACCGTCCCGTATCAAATCATTCCGTCCAACACTTTTTTTTTTTTTTTTTTTCATCTGTCCGCGTGTATCATCGCGCACGTCAACAACTTGACGCTCGAGTCCAAACGTTAATTATATGTATTGGTTTGTCGTATCCTCGTGCGTTTTTGTCGTGTCGGTAATACAATGTTCGATAATAAATGTTGTATTAAATCACGCACGGGAGAGAAGAGAGAGAAAGATATCATTGCACCTATCATCTTTCTTAGGGTCCGTGTCCGCGGTTGAAGACCAAATTTAACACAACCGGCATGGTTCGCGTTTTGCATCCCAATAGAGCGAAGGTAAAACGAAGACGAGATGCGGCGCGATATTGCGGACAGAAAGAAGAGGATTCAGAATGAAGTAAAGTAGAGACGTTAGAGCGAGAGAGAGAGAGAGAGAGAGAGAGAAAGGGAACGTGTTGCGTTTCGCGCGCATATATTTCGTTTTCTGTTGTTGCCTGAGAAAACAGACAGCCCGGGCTATGGCCGACCATCGGGGCCCCCGTCAAAGCAGAGCTCTCGTTATTCTCTTTCTTGCACGTATAACTCCTTCTCGCTCCGACCTGCCCGTGCAGCTCTCCCTTCTTTCTCTTCCTTAAAACCGGACGAAGATCGTCCACCTCCGTCGTCGTCGTCATCGTCGTCGTCGTCGTCGTCGTCGTCGTTTCGCAAACGTTTAGGAAGCTTCTCTCTCGCGTTATTTATCGGCAATATAGCGGGGAATGTGATACGCTTAAACCAATATCGTCTCAGGCGCCGCGTTTGCCCGAGTGCGTTCAGGAGAGTGTGCGATGATAATGATGATGACAACAGTATCGCGGCGGTACGATTTCTCTTCCTTCTCTCTTCCTCCGCCCATTTTTCCTTCTCGCTGCTACATCAGCGGCTGGTACATATTAGACGCGCGTATCATCTGTGAAAACATCCTTCCTAATTGGCGCTCAATATTTATTGTAATTTCAAACACGTGAGCTCGCGCGCCTCGAGACCGCCTCTGTCGAGAAGCCTTGTAGGAGGCAGCGCTCCGCCTTGACCATTTTACGATCCTTGTTGAACCGTGGATTTATTTCTTCTTAATAAGCGAGATTCGCATCTCGCTTGTGTATTTTGAAGAGAATAAATTCGTCGTTTATCGATTTACTTTGACCTTTCGAGCGACCTTTCACTACGAATTTAGCGAGAGAATTGGAAACAGCGGCGGGAAAATTTATAACAAAGTGACAGCTTGTGATCGATAATAAGGAAAAACAAAACCTCGAGAAGGAAGAAAGTCTTTCAACGCGTAATTTATTTTACTTTCAAATTTTCGTCGATACTACCTGTTGAAAAGAAACAATCCTACGCGAATTGTGTGTGTTTGCGCCGCTGAAGTACAACGCTAAAGATTGAAACACGTGCTCGGGAGTATCTGATACCTCTCGCGCGAGAGAGGATATCGGTACCATCGCTACTCTCATGTTCCAATTTACATCAAATCAGGAAGACAAGAAGAGAAGAACTCTCGGGAGCGCGAGAATTGCTTACGTAGTAGAGACAGACCAAACGTAAAGCATGAGAGAGAATCTCTCTTTTTCTTTCTTTCTTTCTTTCTCTCTTCTTTTTCTTTATATCTGGACGGTAAACCTCGGAGGCACTGACAGAAAGCGACCCGCCCACAAAAGTAATCTCGCCTTCGGTTGGGGAAAGAAAGAGAAAAAGCCACATCTGATTCATCAGCGAGGAATAAATCGAAAGAGCGAGTTAAAAACAAAACGATTTATCCATCGCGTATAGTATTCTCTCGCTCTTTTCTCATTCTTCCGTCATCTCTTTCTTTCCCTCCTCTTTGCATATACATCTCTCTGTCTTACATCCGCCACACTTCTTCTTTTCCTCCGGTGATCACCATCACTCGTGGTGAACTCTCCGAAGTGATGCAGAACGATTTCTACGGCGCGTCTACTAATGCTCCAACGATGAAACAAAACCGTTGTGTAGGTGTGTGTCTCCTTCCTCTTTCTCTCTCTCTCTCTCTCTCTCTCTCTCTTTCTCTCTTATTCCTTCGCGTTTCTTCGAGAGAATCTCCCTCTCTTTTCTCAGTCGAAGCTCGATCCAGGTACGCCCCGGCTATCCGTGTATATAAATTACCTTTTTAATTTCTCACCAAGACAAATGATTTAATTTATTCTATCAATTATCGATGCCCGAGCGAGAGGTGCGCGCGGAGGAGAACGGATGCGGACCGAGTTGGCGGGAGGTGGGCTTGTTTGGTTTTCATTTCGATTTCGTCGATATCTGATCGCCAGTTGAATCTCTTTTCGCTTTGTGTCCCTCGACCGGCAATATCTCGCTCGCTCGCTCTCCCGCTTTATGCTCGGATGCGCCCCGGTCTTTTCATTCTCTACGCTACTATGTTGCGTATACACCGGCGAACAGCAGCCGGCTTCTTGTTTGCCCGGAGCAGCAGTTTCGTTCGATCGACCTGGCACCTTTTCTCTTCCTCCCGGCCACTTGTCCGGATCCTTTCGTCGCGAAATAGAGAGCGGCCCATCCCGAGACTCGTCCGCCCGATGAAACACATCTATTAGGACGTAATCGGCGTTTCTCAAAACGAAAAAAAAAAAATATATACATATGTCCTCGTTTCCTCATTGTTGTCAACTTTGAACACAAACTTATTCGACAAAAAAAATATTTTCGCACCGCGCGTACGAGAAAAGATTCGGGCGAGGAAACTCGCCGCGGAAAACAGAGAAGAGACGATTTCGAGAAGCAAAAGGGACACACGTCCGAGATCGAAACGGCCATTAGGTGCCGAATCGAGCGGATGATATATGCGCGGCGTACGTTCGTGGTTGGAATCCGATAAAAGTAGCAGCGCGAAAAGGGGAAGTACCGCATATATTATATAGGTGCGCGCGGAAGACTTCGGGCCAAGATGAGTAGATACGCATGCAACGCGCGAATTATGAGTATCGGACTGATAAAATCGGAGAACGCGCGCGCGCGCGTTCAGTGCACAAAGCGCCGGACAAAGGCGAAGGGGGAAATCGTGTCGCGTCGCTGAGACATATGTTTCCAGCGGGTAGACGCGGCCGAGACTGCTCTTGGAACCGGTTCGACATGTATCCCTGGCCTCTCTTGCTCTCTCCCTCTCCCTCCCCGCGGGTTAGGTCAGTTATTCAAAAAGTAAAATATCACCTCATTACCTCCGGTGGTAGCTCGTTTGCGAACTTTCTTACGAGGAACTCGAACCGCGCGGCGTCTTAACGCGCTGATATTTTCACGATTTGCCGGTCTGTGATGTAGAATATTTCTCTGCGTTCTAAATTGCAACTGTTGCGACTTATGTTTCAATTGAGAAATGTTGCGCCAGTCGCGCAATTTAAAACCGAGTATCTTCCGTTTAACGCGCGACGGAGAAATAAAACGACGAAAAATCGAACCTCGGGAAAAAGAGAGGGGCAGATGGTGCGGTTTTGCCTGGCGTAAGAACAAGTCGTAAGAAAAGAACGAGAAAAGAAAGAACAGAAGCGTGCGTATATATATTTTATATACATATATAATATATACATATACATATATATTTGTAGCCCACAAAACTGCTTTTCCACAGTCGCGGAGAGCGATATGGAAAGGGAAAATCACAAAATACCTCTACACTCTCCTATTTCTGCGTTCGCTTTCTTTAGCTCGCTCTCATATCCAAAATTGGCCGAGCGCGTAATATTCCCGTAAATACACCCGCGTTGTGTATAGAATCTCCCGACACACACGGGGAGAGAGATCAAGTTTATACAATAGTGAAATTTCCGCGGGCAGCGCGCGCGCCGCAGCAAACTCCTCGAGCGACGTGAGATACGATCGAGTCAACGAAAGAGAAAGAGAGAGAGAGGCTGGTTTCGTTCGTGCGTTTACATACGTGTGGTTAACGAACGAAACCGCGTGTATTAAGTTAACGGCAATATATACTCGCGAAGAGAAGAGATGCGCTTAAGGGGCACGCGTCATATGGTTCCTCTCGCGTGTGTGCGCGGCGCGAGTTCGGTATCTATCATCTATCGATGGATAAATAATTCAACGAGTCAAGTTCTTGCGCACACGAGAGAAGGTTTTTCGCGAGAGGAGAGTTTAAGTTACGATCATTTTCTAAGCGTGTAGCGCGGTCGCCGATATTCCGAGGACGTCTAGCGATTTATCTTGCGGTCCGGTTTTCGCGCACACACCATTCCAGAGATAATACTCCAGATTGCACCTGATACCCCTCTTCGCGATTAATCATCATTGCGCCGCGCGATTAAAACGGCCCCAATTAAAGTGGCCGTTTTTGCAAGTCTGATTGTCCCGCGAAAAGCGAACTCGCTCGGCGCATTGTGTGTGTGTGTGTGTATTACACACCTCCTTTCGAGCACGCATGGCGCGCTCGGTTCAACTATGTCGAGCGGTCTCTTATCTCGCGCGCAATGTGCGCGCGAATTAAAATGTACTTTATGGCCTGTGTGTCGGGCGATAATAATCGTCCAAGACGGCTCGCACGCGGGAGGAAAGGGGAAATCCTCATCTTCTCGCGAGTGCACTTCTCACTCGTGCGAAAAAAAAAAAAAAAAAAAAAAGAAATCGCCGCCGAACGAACGTGCGATCGCGGGACACGACGAAAAGCGTAAAGTTAGTAATTGAGGCAATTTTGTCGGCCTGCGAGCGTAACTTTGCTTACAAAATGTCACGATTCTGCAGAATCATCCTATAATTTATTCGCGCGGTATGATTGCGTCTCGATCGTTGGCCTTTGTTGGGATTGACGTCTCGCGGTGTATATCGTACATATCGTAATGTTATCGGAAACCGAAACGTTTAACATTTCGGGACTTGGGTGTTTCGCAAGCGACTAATTCGAAGACGTCAATAGAGACAAATTGATAGGTAAATGCATCTTTGTTTTCTCGCAAGCCCTGGGCGGGAAATCTGTTCTATTCTTCGTTTCTCTCTTAATTTCTTTTTTCCTCAAATACCTATCACATTTTTTTTTTTTTTTTTTTTTTATCAAGACTGTGACAATCAAATCGATTGATCGTCCCTCGCGATCGTTTTCTCCCGCATTTGCCGCGGGAAACCTCCAATCCCGAGAAGACGCCGTAATGAGTGACGTTGATAAATAGCGAACGCGCGCTTTCGAGAACCAGAATCCCGCGTAATTACATGCCTATGCATCCGCGCTCGTCGATGCAAGCCGTGCAACACGTTCGAGAGAACTTAAGACGCTCGGTTCGAACATATTGTTTTGTTTATCTCGATTGAAAAGATGATCATCGCACAACTTTATACATCCTTAAAATATTAACATTTGTCGCAAATTGACGGTTACCCGAGACTGATCAATGTTTTTTTTTTTTTGCTATTCTCAAATTATCAAAGTACATTCGACTGTGTCCGGTACACAATACAGCGCATGACGTCCTACTTTTTAATCCATGTTCGATCGATCGTGACTCGTTATCACGCGAGGACCTTTATCAAGTATCTCTTTTTTTTTATCAAAGCGACAAACATCACCATCTGTCCGTGAAATCGTCGCGATCGACGAACACCACAAATCGGATGTAGCGGAGCGAACTATATACAACGCGATATCCACGCCAATGCGAGCACAATGTTGGTCGGATGTATCAATGTCAAGCGCTAATAACACCTCGGTTGCTCTCGGATCTCCGAACTGTGTGTAACGGTTGGCAGCTAATTCCGAACAATAATATAATTACATATTATTCGTCATTATCTCTCTCTTTCTCTCTTTCGCGCGCGCTTAAGGATATACAGTGAAAAAATTAAAAAGATTGCGCAAACACAACTCGACGCTGAAGAAAAGCAATCTTTAAGATGGCGGAAAAACACGAATTAATTACCCACACGTGGAAACCTTAATCGCACGAAAAACTATCCGATGAGCGCAAGAAACTTATTCGTTCGAGTACAGTTCTTGATCGACGAGTGATTAGAAATTATGTGTGCAAAATAAAAACGTTGTCTGACAAACGTGTTGAGACACCGGATAGAAATCACATGTTTTTGTTACAATTGACTCGAAAAAAGAATCGATATCCGAGACATGTCTTCGCGTTTTTTTTGTTAATTTGACATTGTTCGAACTGTGAGAATATTCCTGTGAAAATTCAACACGTTGCGAACGCACAGTAGAAATGTTTGCTACGAGGGTGAAATCGCAAGTTTTTAACGCAACGTATTGTTATTGTTAAATAATTTTGCACACACAATGTCTTGGGTGAAATTTGTTTTACTTAAACGTCACCCGCGGAAAAACTTACTCGTCACCCAGATGTGCGGGTGACGTGGCGTTCTCAGCGCGTTAATGACTCTCGAATTCACGGGTTGACACGGGATGAAGTTACCGTTGCTTGCGACATGTCGTGCGCGCAGTTCGTAAACACACAAGTCAACACACGCGCGTATAGATTATTCGTTTTTCTATCCTTCACTCGCTTCGCGGATATATAGCCGATTTCCCTCAAGAACGAAACCTTAAGCGAAGTGTACATCAGCAACTTATACACAAATGGGCGCGCAACTCGGGTAAACGGATCACCGTCCAATCTAGGTCCGCGCGCCGCGCGGATCGATAATAGTTATCGTCGATTACATCCCTACCTTTTCTCTCTGTTGCATCGTCAGCGATAGCCATGAAGACCATCAAGAACCTAGGGGCACTAACTCCGCCATGGATTCCCGCGTAACTCGCTCGATCGATATTCCTCCTCCCCGGTCGCGCGGTATTTATCCCGTAAGCCCACATATTCGAGCGGCTTGCTACACGAACGAAAGCGCGTAAACGGTCGCACGTAAACCGGAGGCGGGAAACGATTGTCAGAAAGAAGACGTGTGGAAACGAGAAGAAGAGAGCGGAAAAGAGAGAGAACTAGAAACGACAAGCCCTATATAGAAGGAAGTAGGAGCAAGAGGAATACCAAGGAGAGAAAAGAGGTGGCATGCGTGCATCACGCGAGCGAACCGCACGCGTGTAAAGATGGCTCCTCCTCGCTTCACCCGCTCGGCTCGCTTGGCCCGACAAACCAGCAAACGCTTGACTCGAGTTGGCTGACTGGGCTGACTGGGGCTGACGACTCGCAGCCTGGGCACCCTTCAAGGATATATCACAGGGTATATCAAAGCGTCCATGTACGTAAGATCGACTCGACATCGAGTGCAGGGATCATTACTATAGGAGCAGCTCTACCCCACTTTTGATTGACGCGCGACGTTGTGCCAAACTCGAACGGCACGCGAGCCAAACACAGACAGCCTCGTTCGAGTCGCGCCATCCTCACCGATTTCTCGTTTTTTGCCAAAGAATTCGTATATTATATATACATATATATATATATATGAAGCTCTTTAGATCTCAATTAAATATAATAATTCTTTTTCATAAGATACTAATCAAAAGTTTGCAACAAATAAAAAAAAGAAAACACACACCGTAAATTAAATCGCGATTAAAATGCTAATAGCGCAGCGTTTGCGCAATCAGTCCGAATATATGTGTATATAAGTGCGCAGTTCGAGTCGCGCGCGGAGTGTGTGCACGAGTTTTAACAACGACTTGATTTCTCTTAAACATCCAAGTTGTAACTGCCACCTAGACTCCTCGGGTGGTCTCGTGCGTCGTTTAATTACCGTGTGTAACGAGTTGGAGTGGCTAGCGTGCGCACGAAAACCCTCTCTCGCAAAAGGGGGTGCGATATGCTTGCTGACGTCGTCCACGAATCACTTGAAATTACGGAGTATCGTTGTGACAGGCCGCCAACGGCGGAAGAGGGCCGCCTTTCGTGCAGTTCGCACACAACCGACCGATTCTCAAGCGCGCGAACTCCGATGAAAACTTGAAATTCGTCCAAACCTCGGCATTCCTCGACGACGACAGAGCAATATTATAACCACCGTCCGACCACGCCAGTAATTATGGCGATTGCGTAATACGCCGCCGCATGACGACTTTCTTTCATGGCTCGAGAAACTTTCTCATTCCGCGATAGGTATAAACATACACTTATTCGTAATTTTGTGTTCCGTCTAAGTATCGTCAAATCAATGATTACCTGCCTATGTTGAGATATCCTAACTGAAAGAGAGAAAGAAAGAGAGAAAAAGAGTTAATCATTAATAATTCGGTTGAAACAGCGGAGTATGTAATTTGGCTCAAAACCTTTTTGAAATGTTTTCCATATCATTTCCGATCAATCATTCATTAATTTTATATATATATATATTGTACATATATATATATATATATATGATATATATACCGGATATTCTATATTATATAGTGTAAATCAAACCGCCCGGATATGGCTACTTGCGAGCTGTGCGCGTTTCAACATTTATACTCGAATGAGCGACGCGGCGAGACAAGCGGTTTACCTCCTTCGTACACAAAAATGACAATATGAATATAAATTGTCAATGATAATAAACCTGATACGTGCAAACACGCACACACAAAGATATTGCGAAACAAGCGGAGGAGAAGGAGAATGTCTAATCGTCTAATGCGAATCCCCGCTATCGGAAATGAGCGATCACGATAATACCGAAGTAGGCAATATGAGATATGAAAGAAGGAATTTTCGTACTGACCCTCTCTCGGATCGATTTTGTTGAATCTGCGGCCGCATATAAAACGTTGCCGTAAGAATGTACCTGAAGGAGAGGGGAGGAAACTTAGGACGCCGGTAGCACGACACGTCCACCACGAGACTCGCCTCCATCGAGGCATGGCTTATTCGACGTGAACACGCGATTGCATGTAGAAACGTGGGATTCTTAAACGTGTCTCCCAAGAGAGGAGAGATGGTTAAGAGGCCCGACGCCGCGCTGCGGTGTGCCTGCGCCGAATATTTTTCGTAATGCAATATACTAGGAATCCATAACGGAAAATATCGATTGGGAAGAGGCACTTAATTATAATTTACTACGTACTCTCATTCTATATAAGCTTCTTGTTTTTCCCTTCAAGATTTTTATCCTATCGCTCTAATAGCGAGGAGGCGGTTGGAATTAATTTCTGATTAACTCACTTGCAAATTTACGTTCGAATTAGATGACACATAATATTACACGCACATTTATTCTTTTGGCAGAAACGATTTTATTAAATCTGAGTTAACGATAGGCGAATCCACGAAAGGATTAAGGGATCGCTTGTTTCGCTCGCGGTGAGTATTATATTTTAGTCTTACCGAGCAACACACAGAGAGAGAGAGAGAGAGAGAGAGAGAGAGAGAGATCGTGGGAAGGATGAGCTCTTGGGGATAGTTCTTTACGAGGGTGGTCGCAACGAGGGTGAGTCGAGGGGAAAGAACGAAACACGGGACTCGCGTGGGTCCTGACGCCAGCACAATCAGCTGCTTTAAATATGGGTCACTGGCTCAGCGTAGAAACAATCGATTTTGTCTTTGTGACGTGCGGAAGTCGATATTAAAAATGCGTGAACGCGCAATTACTTTCTTCTCAACGCGAAAAACATACCTAGTCGCGATCGCTCGCCGTCGGTACGGCACCGCTTTTATCCTGCTTCCAAATAACGCGCTTTGATATTTCCCTCTTTTTTCTCAAGGCGATTCCACACATATTCCGCACAGAAAGAACCGTGGGCTAATTGTTGTTGTTAATAAAAAAAAAAAAAACACCAAGAATTTGACTCGAAGTCGATTTAGCCATTGTTTTTCTCATACAAATTCCATTTGACCGAAATATTGATAAAAATTCATGACACTTGATAAAAGTGTCAACAAATCGACGATTTCCGAGCACTACGATGACAATTGTAGATCAATTTCAAAATTTACTAGACGCATGATGCTCTGAAATACGCCTCCTGAATGCGCAAACAAGAGATTGTCGCCCCTATTAGGGACTTGTTTCTGTCAACGGGAAGATTTTGCTCTTCCATTTTGAAACTCGCAATAAGATCTACGAAAATCGAGAGCTTATATTTAACCGTTAGATGGCACGTGCTAACTTCATTTTATCTAAATATATGATATAAGCTATTGAAAATTTGACTGGCAAATTTTCGTAAATCTTCACACTCTTTCACACTTATACATATAATAAATCGGTATTTTTATGGTTTGTGTAGAGAGAGAGAGAGAGAGAAGTAAAACGACAAAAGAGAAATAAGCTCTCTCACAGTTCGATCGGGCGGTATATTCATCGATTCATCGTGATTGGCGAGAATGTGCACTAACGGCGTAGCAGGAAATATAAAATACCAGCGCCATATCAGTGCAACAGTCCTGTATTTAACGCTTTAAATTGAGAGCCTTTCTTCGGGTCTCTATCAAATATACTGCATGATAGAGAACACATCGGCTAACGCCGAAAGGGAAACGCGGAACGGGAGCCTGGCGCCATTGCGATACAACACCGAGGCCCCCGAATGACTTGCATTTGTATCTCGCCATCAAGAGGCCTCGTGATTATAGCCATGGGCCCGCTCGCATCCTGCTTTCTCTCTCTTTCTCTCGCTCGCTCGCCAGGTTCTCCTCTTCTTTCTGGGGCGTACCGTGGGTTCCCATCGTCTTCGAGAAACGATCTCGTCTCTTGCAGACGGCTGGCAGACGATACAGATCGCGATAATAATATTGTGACTTTATCATTGCATGCGCAGCCAAAACACGTTCCTCTCTTCCTCTCTCTCTCTCTCTCTCTCTCACCGCCGCGTGAATGCAAATTAATGCTCTTGTTAATTACGAACCCGTGCAATTAAATTACGCAGCGCGATCGTTCAGACGTTGAATCGCTTCGCGATTCCGTCCACTTGTGAACGGTAAAAAGTACAACACATTCGAACGTTTCACTTTGAATTTACGTTGATCGAGCGGCCATTGTTCACAGTTTAATAATTACAATAATGCAGGACGATAATTGGAAAAATATATTTTAACAAGTTACGGATGCAGCTTTTGATAAGGCAACGAAAATTATAATCGCGTGTTTTAAACGATGATGAATTTTCGGAGGAGGGACGTAAATGTAAAAAGAAACAAAAAAGAAATGGCAGGTTTGTACTTTCGATACGATCACGTCGGTCGGCCATCTTTCGGAACGTTATTAGAACGAGGAGCGCAAGAAAAGCAGCGTTAAAAAGAGAGAGAAATACGGAGAAAAACAACGGGAGAAAGAAGAGCGAGAGGGAGGTAGATGCGGGGGGTAGCTTGGTTTTAATCCTTCTTGTTTGTCTTTGCATTAATTATCCAGAATTAAGAACGCTGCTCGGTCGCGGCGCCGCGCGCAGTCGGATTACTGACTTTATTATTACTTGTTGCAGATTATTAATTACCGAGAATTACGAGCGAAGCGCGGGAGTAGGCTGGGTGGTGATGGCGGACGCTATCGTGGGCGTACGACGGCCGGGATGGATGCTGGGAAAAGAAAGCACCCCTCCTTCTCGCGCAGAATATTTGTGTTTTCAATTAATTTCCGTAAATTAAGAACGATTGTAAGAAGAGATTAGTGACCGCTGGTCCGGTACTTAAAGAGCGGCAAATAAGACTCCGCAAATGAGAAGCATTTTGCCTCCCTCGTATCGCTCCGATTTTTTCCGAGTGTGACGCGACAAGTAATTAAACACCGCGATGAATTCTGCAGCCTCGCTGCAAAGTGATATAATTAAGTAACAAAATAACAGAAAAATAATCCAATGTTTTTATTATTCAATTGTTGTTCTTGTTAATCAATCATCATATTTCTCACAGACATTTTGTGTAATAATAGATTACACATCGTTAATTTATACTATAAAGTTCAAGACTTATCCGTCTTTCTCTCTGTCTCTGTTTCTCTTTTGCTGCAGTTTTCATCGATTGGAGTTGCTTGAATTATTCTCACGATAGTATTAGTAGTGCACGGAGAAAGCAAACGCGCGGACTTGGTTTTCAGTTAGGTATGGGATTAATCGACAAGCAGATTTAATGGAGAGACACACATGCACGTATCGTGGGGGAGTCTACGAGCATATATACATACATGAGAGAGAACGAGAGAGAGAGAGAGAGAGAGAGAGAGAGAGAGAAAGAGATAGCGGTGGCAACACAACGTGCGCGTACATCTCGATGAAAAGTAATGCTAACAATGGGATCATGCGAGCCTTTATAATATCGCACTGGCGGCCCAATTCTCCGTGTAGGATACGGAACGGGAAGAAAGGCCGAGAGCAGTCTGCCAGCTGCTGTAAACGATACAATTACCAAACAGATATGAGTACGGAGGGAACGAAAGATAAAAAGAAAAAGAGAGAGAAAGAAATGAAGAGAGAAAAAAGGCTCGAGAGAATGAGGGAAAAAAGAAGACAATCGTCATTCATTTGGCGTAACAAAGGTAATCGACCGATGGGTCTCGGTCTATCTTGTTCGGTTGAGCGATATTGAATGTGCAGTGGCGTTTAACCATTTGCGAAATAAACCGAATCGGTTGCAAGGCGATAAGCGAGTTTTCGTCAAGTTTTGACACATAAAATGACATATAAATGTTTTCTTTCAACTAAAATAAGAGAAGGAACACTCTTTTCTCTCGAATAAATCTCTCACGATGCTTTTCGAGAGCTGCGAGAAAGAGAGAGGGGGAGAAAGAAAGCACGTTTATGCGAGGACTTCACCGAGTCCTATTTGTGTATTCGTGCAGTTAACACGAGCGCATAGATATTAAAAGCTTATGTTAGAAACCATGCGCATGGCAACGCACAACCAGGAGCTGGGAGGAGCGAACAGAGGAAATAAATATGAATAACGGCTCTTTTTCCGCTTCCATCTCTCTTTTTTTATTATCTCTCACACATATTTCCTCTTCTCATTCCTCTTTCTTCATCAGGTTCTGCGTTCTTTGTGTTTTACATTCCCCTCTTTTCTCTTTCTCCCTCTCCCCTTTTCCTTCTTCGTGTCTTTCGTTCTCTCACAATATGTCTGCGCATTGTTAGGGCCATTACGGGAGCCAATTAATCTATGCACAATTTTATAATTAAACGGCTAATAGCGCATAGAATTATAGTCCAGGGCCGCGCGCGTACTCCCACGTACTTCCAGCTGGCTGTGTTACATCAGGTAGATTATATGTGTACATGTACAATATATATGTATATATATATATATTGAGCGTCGCATGCGGTCGATAAGAAGAACGAAGACGAAAACCGCGTTTTTCAATACACGTTCTTTATCTTTTTTCTCTTTGTCTCGTGTCCGCGGCGCCGACCTCTTTTCCCGGATTCTTCCCAATTATAAGTCTCTCGATTTCGAATAGGCGGTTTTGCGACGAGCGAGAGACGCCGAACCATTCGTTCGTTCGACCGAGTTAGGCAAATTAATTAATATAATTGACTCGTCTCGTTAGCTATGCGCAACACGGCCGCATTATTATTTCCTCGCTGATTATCGTAGGGCCCTATGCGCGCATCGACGTGTACAGGATACGACGCGGCGCGCAATTATCGCAGTCGATTACTTTTGAGCCAGTAACAGGAATATCTGTCGGCCTTCTCGATCAGATAACGACCTCCTTTACTCTTAGAAGATCCTCCCTCGTCGGGGAGAGGTAGGATCTTTTGAAACGACGATACATTCTCGAGAGATGAAGACTCGCCGATTTTTTTGCAAGAAATAAATGATATTTAAATGATATTTAGAAACAAACACATGCACACACCATCGCGATTCGAACTCGTGGCTTTGCAACTTCGCATCGTCACCTGTATTTTTTGTACGTCGTTATTACTGTTGAAAACACAAAATTATGACGAGTCCGGCGACGCGATCGGTTCTATATGCCCAAACAACGCGAACAACGCACCCGGCGCACTCGTGCTGCAAACCGCAAGAAAAATCCCCCTGAATTATCGGTGCGGTTCTCGCATGCTGTTGTGCCGGTCCGGGTAGAAGTGTAGAACGGGGTCGATGTGCACTGATATAGGTATGCGGATGCATGTGCACGTATTTACGTGCTCGTGTGGGTGGGTGGCTGTGTGTTTGGCTTGTCGTAGATGTGCAGCTCCGCTTTGTGTACCCGTTGCTGCCGCTACCGTTGCCGTGCATTATCAGAATGTAACGACGTCAGCAGTACACGCGACCGGACCGCATAGGAAAAGCCGCGGAAACCTCTTGATCATTCTATTTTTCAAACGACCGGCCATTATCTCGCTTTTCTTCTATCGATATTATATATATATATATACGTGATCCGTGTCACGTTGCAAAACGAACATGTCTGTAACATTCTTGAGAAAAACTGCACACGGAATCTCGCACAACTAAATTTTTCTCTTTGATCTCTTAATCCTGGAATGTTTATCCGTCCTGTAACTTTAAGTGTTTTTTGTCTCGTCGCAAAAAGATTACGAAAACACTAAGAAACTAGAAATTATCTCTGAGTATATGATTTCTTTGTAAAACTATTGTTTTATTTGTTATATTTATTTATACAAGTTTTTTATCTCTTGAGCGTTAAAGTAGATTAAAAAAAGGGACAAGTATTTTAAAGTTAAAAAATGAAATTATAAGATTATGAAAAATTTTCGACATCAGATAAGAAAATTTAGATAAAACTTGTTTCAGAATTATCAAATTAAATTATTCTTTTTCTTTGTAGAAAAAAAAATATAAGTAAATAATGGTAATAAGGTTTTAACGACGTGTTTTATTTCTGATAAAACAATTAGTTAAAGTTTTATATGTTGGATATTTTTCGTGTACTTGATATGTTTTTCTGCTTTGTGTAAAGACTACTTTGTTGAGGTTTAAATTATCTAGGGAAAAGAACAAACAATTCTTCTGTTGCAATTTAGATTAGTACGTTATTTCTGATAGAAAACGAAAGAGAGGCGGATCTATGAGTCTATAAAAAACGAAAAGAGTTCGCACGATATCGAAGCTGACTATTGATCGAAATAAGCACAACAACTCGGCGGATACGATATCGCGAGGAGCAATTTGACGAGACGACGAAACGAATCACAGTTGAAGGCAAGACCCGCACGAGCCGACGGCTCGCGGAGCTCTGTTCTACGACTGCGACTCCGGATTATTTGGATCCCTGCGATCCCTACGAACTTCCTCCTCCTCTTCCTCCCGTATTTACTCTCTCCTTCTGGCTATCACCGGCTCTTTCACTCTGTCCCTCGGGATATCCCTCGGTTCCCTCTCGCTCCGTCCCTCTCTGCGTGTCGCGTTGAATCCGTTTCCGTTGTGACTGTCGCTGCGCCTCGCGCGCCGAACAAGTATTGCCTATTTGTCGCGCAACTCGCGACATTTCGTTCCGAATTACCGAAAAATTTCACTCGTTTTGTGACAATCGGATATGACCAACTTGTCGAGGATTGCTGTCGATCGATTTGTCGTGTCTGTTGATCGGAATCACGTGAGAATCGGACGGAGCGACGCGAACGTGGCGGACGACACCGCGTGAGAGGACAACACTTTCCCCGACGACCTTAAATCCCCCTCGTTCCGTTTACCATTCCGTTTCGTCTGTCGTTTACCTCGTGGGTGGGGTGTGAGAGAGCTTGTACAATCAGTCTCTCTTCCTCTAGCCCGGTGTACTCTCCGTCTCGCCCGTGTCGGGGACGATTCATTCAGAGAAACTGCCGTGAAAGGGACACCTGTTGGCGCGGGGATTCGCTGTGACAATCCTAGAAACGAGGAGCACGTGCCGCCGCTACACACGACTCAATATATATATCTCAATGGTTCCCTTCCTGTTTGCGCACGATTCATCGAATTAATCGCGGTTACTTTACGACACGCGGGACACGACACGTACGTTGCGTATGTAATAAATTTTACGCTATCTTGTTTTCGTAGAGAGAGAGAGGCGTATAAAACAAAGCTATTCGCCTCGGAACGACATTTCCCACCCGAAACCGCAAAGTGTAATCTCGCGAAGCAATTTCAATGCATGAGAAGATCGCACGTGAATCGCCCGTACAAAGAAGCCCGAGGGTCACTGGGAGCTGTTTTCGACAATAATCAAGTCTTAAGGAGCGGTGGGTAGTGCACAATTAAAGTTACTTTTTGGCTCGAGTGGTAGCGCCAAAGCCGAGCGAAGGTATATACACGGGCGAAGATAAAGTGTTGCCCAGCGGCGACATCACGCGTTATTAATGTATGCGTGGATAGTAGCTTCCGTTCGTATATTATAGCGAGAGCCAAGGAAGGCGCGTTTGACCAGTACGCGAAGACTACTTTCGGAGCACTCTTATTATCGAAACGGAGTTGTCTTAACGATTGACAAGTTACTTGTCAATGTTAATTTAAAGTTATAGTTTTTTCTCGAAAATGTCAAAGAAACAAAATTTTAAATTGCTACAAGGTGAAATTTTTATCAAAATCATCTATCACAACATATCTGAAGCGGTTATTTGTTACCTTAAGGTTGCTCTGAAGTACTGATTATCAGTTATATCACGAAAATAGAAGATCATGAATTCTTTTTATCTAATTGCAATTATACCTGTCTATAAATCGCAATGACGTGATCGATGAACAAAGTCTAGACAGTTACAAGTTTTGTAACGCCTACCTGGCCGTGGTGCAGTCCCTATAAAGAATATCGAAGTCCTTGCAGCTGAGCAGCTTGCACCGGTTAACGCCAGGCTGGATGGCACCGAGGCCGCGTAGGATCCTAACTTGCTCGACGTTACACACCAACGGCACGATATCTAGCCGCTTGAGCTTGGTGTAAACTGTGTGAAGGCCACCCACGAGGTGTTTGAGGAAGAGCTCGAAGGCCTGCGGCAGGCAGAGCATCGTATCGCCGGCGATGATGAACGCCGCGACCTTCTGGCCGCGATAGTCGACCAGCTTGCACTCGTTGGCGGTAGGATCGCTAGTGCTGATCGGCGGTGGACTGTTGTAAGATCTCGGTGGCAAGACCGCGTGATGGGCTGCCATCAGTTCGAGCGGCGAGCCATGGTGACCGCTCAGCATACCACCGAGCTGGCCCAGCAGTCCTAGCCCCGGTGGTGGCAGTCCCGGCATGCGAGGCACCATTCCTGGCGGCGCTCCGGGTCCTCCCCCGGCTGACAGTGGCGGTGGACTCAGAGGTAGGCCTTGGGGTGGCGAACCTCTTGTGGGCGATCCGGGTGTGGGCACACCGCGATGCTGTTGATGATCGCGTATTTGATCACGCGACTGCTGATGAGACGGCGGCGGTTGGTGCTGACTGCCGTGAAGCTGCTGCTGCTGCTGTTGCTGTTGCTGCTGCTGTTGCTGACTGTGCTGTGTCGACGGACTGTGCGGATGTTTCGGACTGCCGGTTACGGGACTGGCACGACTGCTGTGGTCGGAAGAGCTGTCCATTGCTCCGTGGTCCATGGGGGGTCCGAAACGCGCGTCCCTGTTCTTCCTGCGACTCGTGTTGACAACGAGGCACTCCGGCGCGTCCTGCAGCTCGCCCCAGCGATACGCTCCGTGGCCCCAGAAGTTCACGTTGCCGTATCACTGTGTTCGCGAATATCGGAGCAAGTCCCGAGAAGCGGGTCGCCTCAATGCATCTTCAAGGTCGTTTTATTCGATTCTCTCTCTTTTCGCGTACCTCTTCAGACACTCCGACAATTAACATGTATATGTATATACATATATCGTTATCGATGTTTACCGATTTAAATCACGCTGTGAACAGCGTTTTTCAAACGCGCCGCTCGCGTCACTGTAAACAATTATATCGCGCGTCTCTCTTGCCACACGTCAGACCCGCACAATGTTTTCAGTTCTCACATGCACACGAAACCTTTAATGTCCATAACGAACTTTCTTTCAGTCTGCTGCAACGCGCATACCTTATTCTCATCGATCCATCGCGAAGATATCTGAACTCTTTCGTTTGCGAAATCGTTCGCAACGATGACGACAGAGACTCCGAGAAAGAACGGCGACGATGATCCGTCCGCACTGAGTCCGTCAGCGAGACGTACTGAACTTGTTCACTGATTCACGATAACGATGTCTTCTTCATGTTCACAACAAACAGAGAAACAGAACTTTTTTTTTACACCGAGACTTGGACAAAGAGAGAGAGCCACGTAAAACGCGAAAGAACCGTACGACTGATAGTGATAGTGTCAGTGATAAGATGACAGTGTAGGATGACGACGACGATGACGACAACGACGACGGAGACGGGCTATCGCGGTAACTCGCAGGGACGCGCGTCGCTCGTTCTCAAAGTAGCAAACGCTCTCTCGGTCGAGTCGGGAGTATTTCCCTACCCAGTCACAGATGTAATAAATAAAAACATCAGTGGGAGCTCCGACAAACGGGGAGGATGGGCGTTCTGTGCGCGCACCCGACTATCCGGTTGGCGGAGCCACCGGGGCGGCTGTTCTCGCTATTGGACGGCAGGCTCGCACTGTCTACGCCTTTCGTACCTTCCCCCCGAGTGGCGTCGGCTCGGCCAACCGCCCCCCGCTCGTCCCCACTATTTGCCAACCTTCTGCCACCGACGTAGTAGACGACGACGACGACTACGCCGACGAGGACGGTTCCGGGGGCTACCAACACAGAGACAACCAGACGCAGACGCGCAGAGAGTCTGAGGACAGTACGACTGGAACGTACCATCGGAGCGAGTGGGGGATTTCTTCTTTTACCTCGCGCCCGAGTTTGTCTTCTTTCTTTGTAGGTCTTACGTTCTCTTTCCTGCCTTAACTCGAGCGCGCCTTCCACCTCACCCTCACTCGCTCTTTCTCTCTCGCTCTTTCCTCCTATCTCTACTTCTACTTTTATGTATCTTTCACTCTTGTCTCTTATTCGCGTACTATTCCTCCCTTGGACGTCTTGATTGTTACCTAGTAACAAGTAATCTCTTGACTCTTCTTGACTTGTTTCTCTTCTTTTTTTAACTGCATGCACCATTTCTGTCGTGTTTCGATCGCTGCTCCTCCACTTCATTACACGCATCTGCTTATCTTATATTCTTACCCGTTCGCTTAATTCCTTGATTCGATTTTAATTTCTTTCTTGTATATATCTGTTTTTATATATTTTTTCTTTTCTTTGCTCTTTTGCTCAACAAATTCTTCGAAATCCTATGCGTCACTTCAATTCTTCTTTCGTTCTTCTCCTCTATTTCTATTCTTATTCCTCTGCTCTCTCCCCCTCTTCGTTTCCTCGTATCGTCTTCCACGCGCGTTCTCTGAGTTCACATTCTCTCCTGTGTGCAACTAGCCCTCTCTGCTTCTTGCTTCACTCGCTCCCGTCTATCCTACTCTCTCGCTTTATCTCTCTCTTTCGTCATCCCCCTCTGCGTCGCACGCACCACACGTATTGCCCCGTGTGTCTTCATCTCTTTCCCTCTTTCTCTCACTGTTCCCTGTCCCTACGACGAAGAATGTCGCCAACGTTCGAATCGATCGCTTGCTTTCGCGCGCACTGCCTCCCTTCTTCACCCTTCTGCCGTTCGCGAATCCCGCTCCTCCTCTTCCCACCTCCCTCCTCCGCTGGCTCCCTCTTCCTTCACCTCCTCCTCGTCCTCCTCCTTCTCCTCGCCACCATCCTTCTCGACCACCCTCTCTTTACTCTTCCCTCAGATCTCCTCTCTCTACCATATTCGCCATCAGCATTACACGCGCGCACTTATTTCTTCTGTAGGTACCTCCGCTTTCCTTGCGATCTCTCTCCTGCCTGACTCCACCACCCCCTTACGCCTTTGCCTACCCTTAGTCCACTTACCCTCTCTCCGCCGCGCACGCTTCCACATTTCCTCCGCCTCTCTATCCCTACCACAGCCCCTCTCCCCCGACACATAGGATAGTCTACGCTCTCCGTAGCTCGACATGGTTAGGGTATGGGTGCTTAATATCTTTGTGCCATACCCAAGGCGCCCGTATCCGCCGACAGTTCCTAAAGGTGAACTTTGCCGCTATCGAGTATCTTGATTCGAGGGATAGAGATGGAGAGAGAGAATTCTATAATATATGCACGCGCGAATGCGAGCAATTTCACACGAGCGTGCAAAAATCAAATACGTATATATCGATACGATATCTTAACATTAAGTAGAATTATCGAAAAAAAATAATTCGTGTGATAAAAAGATCAAATTGTCACGTTCGAAACAAGTTTATATTATGTATATGTGCGTATATAAAAGAATGTATTTTATTTACTTGATTTAAATTAAATCAGTAAAGCGCATGTCAACTTTTCCTTTTGACGATTCGCTTCTTTACACGTGCACACATCTTAATTCTACTCAAGCCGCTGAAATTATCACGCGCATCAGAAAAGTTTCTAACTTCGGTTATCTCGTTACGGACATTTTCTGCGGCTGATCGCGACGAGAAGGGAAAACACGGTCTAGCGTTTTCTTCTCTCTTTCGGCCAGTCAACCCCTCATCGTCCTTCATTCGGCCCGGTGACCCAGATTCACCCGAGAGAGAGACAGAGAGAGAGAGAGAGACCCTTCACGATGTAAGTATCGCCGTATATGTGTCTATACCAATACGTTTGTACGGGCGCACACATACGCGAGCGCACAGGCATTTATGCTCGTGTGTGCATATTCTACGGTCTCATAGATACGTTTACTCGAAACAGCTGATGCCGTCACTTCATTGATCCCCAAACGGAGCGAGACTCGCCCTATCTTTTCATTGAATATAAACGCTTTGCGAAGTAAAGATTCCGACAGTTATACATTTGCTAATACAAAATCTTCGTGTCGACGTAAATTCTATACAATGTGTCGTTTTGTATTAATTCAATTGACTATTTCTCTTTCTTCTTCTCCATTTTTCTCCGTATTAGTTAGTTACGATTAGTGACGATGATCGTTCGCGTGATGATGATCAAGTAGATTCGCCATCAACTTTGGAATGAACATTTTCTAACTTATTTTAATGCTCTCTTAAGAGATAAAACTTGCATAAATAAGTAACATCAAATAACATAATATTTTTAAGAGAAAAAAAGGCATAATCAGAAGAATAATTTCTCTCTAGGATTTTTGCAACAAGATGAAGTAATTATCGTGATTATGTTACAAAGCACAAGCAAGTTGATTGTGTTAACAACCGACAGAGAAAATTTGCACCAAGATGTGTCAAAATCGCGCTAATAAATAAGTCGGCGTTGCGACTATCCGAAACGCGGTCGCCGACCGCGAGAAAATAAAAATCGTCCTTTGTCTTGCGAGCGATCGATCATAAGATCGATACGCGCATATATATCCGAACAAAGTCATCGGAGAGGGTGATCGGTAGGGGACCGATGTTTGCCGCGACCCAAACCACGTCCAATTAGTGGAATTAATACCGGCTGGGCTTTGGGGGAGCTAATGCTTCTGTGCGTGCATACCTACGGGTATGCGCGCCGATGACTGCACTTTCCTTCGTGCGTAATGAAGGACAATCCCGTCGTCGAACCTCACCTCGATGCACTCGCTTCGTGGAAGCGCGATCGCCACCGCCTCCTCTTGTTCTGCGGTCAACCGATGAAATTCCGTAACTCTACAGACTGTGTGCGCGACGGTGCTCCACTGAATCGTTAAGAAAACACTGGATGGCTAATTTCGCTTCGACCTGTCGAGAAAGACGAATATAACTGCGCAATTTGAAAAGCGAAGTGTCTCAAGTGATGTTGAATTTTAAAATTATAATCAAGATTTCTCATATATTACGCAAACACTGATCTCATTATAGTTTTGCATACGTTTCGAAAATTCTCAGAGATCGATAACGAGAGCGCGAACAAATAAGAATTGTCGGAATACTGCTATAAATAATAGTACACAAAAAAAAAGTTTTGCCGATCCATTCTTTACTTCGGAGCGTTTCAAGAGCTTCAAACTATCGGAAATTTCTGTCGGATATTACACTTGGGTGTAGCACGCGTATTGCTTCTTTGCTTTTTACCTCTTTGTCGCTCTTTCTCTCTCTTTCTCTCTCGTTCTATTTTTCGAAAGCGCACCGATATCGCGCTCCTCTTGCTCGCGTTTGGTGCCGAGGTTTGGCACGACAGGGAACGAGCGCCGGGCATTTTCAGACAGACTACCGTGTGATACGCATTGTTCGTCCTGGACGTCGCCATCGTAGTCCCTGTTAGCGGCGCCCAACACCCCCTCGCTACAGATACGCGCTTAGCGCAACACGGTGTGTTTGCATCGTGCATAGCTGTTACGTAACCCTCGTCATTGTTTGCGCATCGTCGTTACACGCCTGTATGGAGAAAGGGAGGGTAGCGGGTGGGCCCGCTTCACCGCGAACGAAAAGGCGGCTGGAAAAAAAAAAAAAAACGAGAGAGCGGACGGATTTTCGCTCGTCTCACATGTGGGATAACGCATCTAGACGCAGCCGAGCAGACTCCGTTCAGCATCCACATACACACACTTACACAGAAGGTGTGAAGAGGACTGCTGCATCGAGAGAACAAGCGCCCGATTGCTCTTTTCGATGTTCACGGTCGCACGAGTGTTCACCGTGTTTCCTTCACTCTTTTCCCGGTCTCTTACCGCGCGTTTTCACCGTTGGACAACTCATTGCACATTCTGCGGATGAATATCGACCGTTTTCGTAACTGCTATCGCGTAGGGTATCGCGCGCGCGCGCGCACGCGCGAGAGAGAGAGTATGTGCCAATTTCATTGTTTTAATTTTGTATCGGCATGTGGATCTCTAATGGACAACAGAATCGCAGAATCACAATCGCAGAATCAATCGGTACGGCCGTGTAGACAAATTTGTCCGTTCGACGAGCGGGAACAACAAGCGAACAATATGCAAACGAGCGATGGCGAGAGAGTAAGAGAGAGCGGATTGGGGGGAAAACGAGCGAGCAAGCCAGGCGAGAGAGGTGGGGACGGTTTGCATTTTCCAGATTGAAATGTTAACCCAGTAGAAAGGTGGTTGGCGTGCGTGTGCATTACGGCCGATAACCCGATAACACCGAGCCGCGCCGTTGTATGCATCACGCCCTTACATCCAGCATCCCCGTTCTAGTCCGCAATGAAGCAATCACCGTCGATAAGCGTTGTACAAGTCCGGTACAATGGACAAGACTTTCTAGCCCTCCCTTCTCCTTCTTTCCTATCCTCCTTTATCCCAAGTCATTATATATCTGCCTCTCTCTCCCCCCCCCTCTCCGCGTCTGTAAAATCCCGGCATAATCTCTCTCTCTTTCTTTCTCTTCCCGCATAGAATAGCCGTCCGAATTAAATAGAAGCGGGATCTTAATTTCTTTTTCATCGCTGGCTTTAAAGTTTCTTCCTAATCGGTATATGGGAACGCTCCCGCGGGCTTCAAGAGATACTCAAATTAGACGTAATGCCGTGTGTTCAAGTAAAACTAAACATTAATTTGAACTTATAACTTTGTTTCTTTTTGGAGGGAGGAATATTAACGATATTCTTGTACATATATACATGTAGAAAATAAATCGATCCGAAACGACAAACGAGATTGTAGACGCAAACGTTTATCGAAAAGGTCTGTCTTTCGTCTGATCGCTTCATCTGATGTGCTATATAAGTAGTGGCCTATTTGCAAACCTCTCCCCACATGTAGTTAAGATTAAAAAAATCAATCACGGATAATAATCGCGCAGCTGCTGATCGCGTCAGGAGTGTAATGTGTAAAATTTAATTGCACCAGGCCACCCCGACGCCGCGCGCCTAATAGAATATGCACGAAACCACGATCGAAAGTGTTTTCCCGCAGACAAAAGTTGGTGGGAAAAAAACGTGATGAGAGTCCAAATAAAGTAGACAAAGAGGCGCGATGAAAAACGACGGCAATTTTTCTCGATACCGATGTCGGCGTTCGGTTTTTCACTGTGGCTTGTGCGCAACTAATTACCCGTATGCCACGTGTTATTATAAATAGCCAATCGTTACCGGCACAGCCGCATTCACGATTCGCCCATAATGGCGTGTTATCGGATAAATAAAACAGATAGCCGGGAGAGGGTGCGCCTCGATTATACGTCGGCATCCCCCCCCTGCAAACGCGAAGCTCTCTCTCTCTCTCTCTCTCTTTCTCTCTACTCGCGGCTCGCAATTTCTCGTTATTATTTTAGCACATTCAGACGCGATAGATACATATTGCGATAGATACACAAATTGCGCCGCGCATGCTCACGTCCACACGCATTATCTCCTGCATAAGACATAGTGTTATTGCGAACGCAACTAGAATATATATTTTCCTGAATTTGATTCTCTCGAAAAAAAAAAAAAAAAAAAAAAAAAAACAATATTAATATTTTATACTTTCAAATAAACTGCCAAACGCGCACGTTAAAGTATTCATGGTTAATAGACTCGTGCGTGTATCGAGTTTTCTTCAAAAACTCGACTCGCAAATTCGATACGCGTTTCCTCGTTTTTTAATGAAAACGTTAAATCTTGTCTAAAGCGATCTCTTCTTGTTGATATTGACGGCGGCGGCAAAATGCGTCTCCGCGACACACACGGGGCGGTGATTTTCGTCACACGTGGTATTCAAGCTAAATACATTAGAAAGCTCATTTAAATACGACACAATGGCGAAGCCGGACGGCCGCGTTCGGATAAATTCGTTGGCCGGAGTGATACTGTCCGTCGTCGTCGCTCGTTTCCATCGCACGTCGGCGGCTGTTCGTTCGAACGCCGCGCCGCGCGGAAACGAGCGCGAATCGATAACAACGCGAGATTTATACATATATATGTACAGGATTATTTATTTATTCGAGATCACGCGCGAGACGCAAAATCGGTTGGCTTCGAGTTTAAATTACTTTAACGGCGTTTATCCCATTTTCACAGGCGACGTCAGCGATATTTCGGCAGTTGCGCAAAAGCCCCGACGTCAATACTTTCCCGTGGCAAACACCGCGGAAGACAATCGCGTTGACACCCTGTGATGGATGTCCCGCCTGCTCAAAATACCCTCTCAGTTTTCCCGCCAATAAAGCCCATTGTAAATGCGAACTATTTGAAATATTAGATCGGCACAGCGATTACAGCCCGTTCAGTCATCGCCGTTGACGCGACGTAATCCTTTCCCACCTCTCTCTTTCTCTCTCGGCTCTCTCAGCGTGTGCGCCTCGCGCAAAATGCGTTCGCGCCGCCTGTCACGCTTTCCGCGTTACCTACGTTTTCACGCATTCTCTTTTTTGCCTTACGATAAATACGATCCTTCTCCTCCTTTCTCGTCCTTTTGTTATCTGAGCAGAGTTCAGGAAAACAATGACATTTGTTCTCACTTTCTGTCCAGGGTCTAAAGTAAATTGTTCCATTAACCGAACAAGTACCATACTAGCCGGGTATTTATTAAAGAAATAATTAAGAATCAAAGTATTTCCATATGTGTGAAGGTAGAAAACTAATAATCAAAATAATTAAAATTATATTCTAAAAACTACTTAAAACATCGAGAATCATGTTATAATTAATATTTACATATCTGCTAATTTTTTTTCTCTTTGATAAATGTCCGGTCATTGGGGACATTTAGTTTAATTCAAGAATCGGCGGCGATAATTTCCATTATATATTTTACGATATCGTATAAATACGAAATATCGTTAGCGCATGTTAAAAACCTGCGCGGACAGGCTAGAAGTGACATATTAGCGCTTATCTTGTTATTATTTATGATTGAAAAGTATCTTGCTTTATACCTTGCTGTTTTCGCTCACAAATTACAACGTGCGCATACACGGGGAAAAAAGTGTCAACGATTATCTCGCGCGGTCTCAAAAAGTCTCTTAATCCCTCCAAGTTTTAACGAGATGTCGAAATGTCATGTGTGCGTGCTGACACCTATACCTATCAATTACCTATTTACGCTCGAGCCACGAAGGCTACTTTCTTTTATCGGGAGCGGACAATCTGACATACCGCGTGCTCAATGAACAACTTACATTGATATTTTAGTAAGACGGGCGCGTAAGCAGAAAATCGCCATTATATATCAATAACGCGATATTACGACACGTCATCTCTTGTGTTGTTGTACATTGTCCGTATGTACGATATAAAAAAAAAAAAAAAAATTCTTATTGTAAAAACTCGTCGAAATCAGTGCGGTGTGTAATATACAAGATACGAGACCTCTTCGTGTCTTCTATAGAAAACTCAGAAACTGTCGCGTTACGTTGCGGACGACGTTGAAATTGTGTTTGGATTGTTCTTAATCTCCATTATAATTGCACGCGCAGTTGCTCCGGGAACCGGCCGGACAATTTTGAATTTGGATTGTCGGCCCGATGATGGATCGGCCTTTTGTACGCGGCGTTGATGATACCTCGCAGATGTATCCACCGCGCCCTTTTCGGACGAAACCACTTGCCGGTGATTATCGATTAAGCGCATGCACACTCCGCTCCTTGCCCGATCCTTTTCCATCCGTCTGTCTTGACTCTTTTCTTTCTCTCTCTCTTTCTCTTTTTTTTTTTTTTTTTTTTTTTTTTTATCTCGAACGCGCTCGACATCTGGCTTAAGACGACTTTCGGAGCCCGCTACGAAAATTCACGTTTCTCCCGTGACAGAGAAATGTAAATTGACGAAAAGTCAATTGGTTTTTATAAGATTCAGTTAAAAAATGCACGAAATATTTGTGAATGACAGATTTTAATCAGCATGGAGAGAGATTCGATAATTATAGTTGCTTTTTTTTATAAATGTAATATAGATACATATATCCAAAAAACTCTATTGCAATCTAATAAAAAGTTAAGAAACAACAGTTTGTAATTTTGTTATTTCTATTTATTATCACCTGACGACATCTGAAAAGTGACACGAAAAGTGACATACGTAAAACGTATGTGTAACAGGAAGTAAGTTCGCTAGCGATCACACGCGCGTCACGAACAGATGTTCTCACTTGAGATAATTCCAGCTTTTACACTAATCTAATCAGCGTATCATTAAATAAGGAATACATTTAACAATCAATATACACCGCATGTTGCGTAAATGAAATCTATGCCATATATACCGAAGTGTGAAACGTCAGCGACGACTTATCTGAATGAATAAAAAAACGCATCTATCGCCTCGTCATCTGATTGCAAGTCAAATATTGCAATTGGATTGTAAATAAAAGATGCGATAAGATAATGCGACTTTTTTATATTTTATGCAAAAATAATGTGACGCCAGTGTTTTATAGAACACAAAAATTAATTAAAAATCCATTATTAACGTTAGATACCAGCACAGCTATTCAAGATTATTTTATAAATGCAAATCATTCTAATCTCATAATTGTAAACTTATCGGAAATACTTGCATGTGCTACAGCATGTAGTGTATAAGCACATCGGAAATTTTTTATTAATCTATACTTTATTAATATATCGAAGAAAAACGACAGAAATAATTAATTATTTTTTTAAAAGGCAAGCCGGTTATTTAAAAAAAAAAAGATTGCACATTTGCAAAGTTGGAGATTTAGAAATACACGAAAGCATGATTGTTTTAGAAATGATATTGTCCGCGTAAATATATATGTATATATATTTACCACCCATGATGTTGGCATGCATTCTCGGCTACATGCGCAGATGAAGTAGCCGCGCAATTTTGTAAAATACCGTAACCGTAATTACTGTTATTGCAAGATATTTAATATACGGAGCACGATTTTACCCGCGGTCCATCCCTCTGAATCAACCGCGGCGGCGAGAAAAGCAATACGAGCCTCCGATATAAGCACTTTCGCATAGCCGCCAGCTACGAAACACGCCAGAGGTTCTTTCAGCTTTATAAATAATAAATTCGCTTTAGAGAGAGAGAGAGAGAGAAAGAGAGAGAATGAGAAAGAGAGGAGTGGAAAAGTTGACGACCGTTCGGGCGAAAAACGAAGGGAAAGATGAAATTGAGCGTACGAAAAGACAAGAAGGAAGAAAAGTAAAAGTGTGCGATGAAAAAGTCTTTCACAACACAGCTAGTATATTTGTAAAGTGACTTTTATGTTATAAGCAGCATTTTTTAAATTCATTTCGATTTTGATTGAAGTTACTTTCGTGAAAAGAAGACTAAGCAGATATAAATTAATGATTTTTTTTCTGAAACTTGCGATAATTTTTTCTAAAATGATTTTTTTCTGAAAACTTGCGATATAATCATGAAATGAAATAATCACTTGAAAAAACAAATAATATAAAAAAACAAGTGCTGTTTCTAAGATACGTTAGATTTTTTCCCATCTCCGGGAAGAAAAAGGGAGATAATCTTATCAAAGATCTTCATAAGCATAACAATAACAACAACAGAGATTTAAAAAATAGAAATAAATACAATAATGACGTGAACATATAATGCGGAACAGAACCAAAGAAATAGTGCACGTAGCACGGAACAGAACCGAAAGCGTTTTATCCGTGGTTTACGAACGATGATTACGTGTACGTCGTACGTACATCCAAAACATGCATCTTGCGGCGCTCGAGGACGAGAACACGATAAAATGTGTGTGCGTGTTTTCGTACACGCATGTTGTCCAAAAGTAAAGTTCCTCAAGTTAGAGTTTGGACAATTTGTATTTCTACTTGATTAGTTAAATTTCTAGTTGGATTAAAAATGATAGGACGGAGAACTGACCAATCAAAAGACATTTATATGAAATAAATTGGTATTGTAAGATAAGAAAAAGGAAACATGAAGAAAATTAAAAAATTAAAATATATTTTTATATTTTATATAAATTATATATAAGTATTTCTATAAATATGTATCAAACCAGACGCCATTTTTGGTTCAGAAGTT
>QVNW01000874.1:0-20668 GCA_014825475.1 Pseudomyrmex flavicornis | reverse complement strand
AAAAAAAAAAAAAAACGATGAGCGCAACATGCTTCTTAATGACTTTAGGAAGTAATCGTTTAGATGAAGTGAAGACAATCAACGCGCAAGATTATTTTGCTGACGACGACTTGTAAAAATTAAAAAACGAATGACGAAACGCACATGAGTCACGTAAAATTTGTACAAGTGGCTGGTCGAGTAGACGAACATAAAAAATCACGATAACGTCGATAAGAATCTTTATCTTTTACTGTGCGAGCACCAAGAATGCTCGAGAAAGTTGAGTCATCCGGAATATACGTTGGCAATGCTGCAAAAACACTAGCTAGACCGAAGAAGAAGTCAACGGAACGTTCAGGTTCTTAACGATTTCGGGTAATTTATAGCATTTTTACAGTACAATGCCTGAGAAGGGAAAGAAAAAGAGAACGAGAGAAAGAAAAAGAGAAAGAGAAATTCAGTTATGTGGAGAATTCATAAACAAAAAAAAGAAAAAAAAACATTTGCTCAATTTTCCAAGGCTTCTCCAAGTGTGAATTTAAGATTCGGAGGACGAAGTAGGGATATGAAAATCAATAACGACAATAAATTGCAAAACGTACACACGTGACATTATAATCGTGTGAATACTGACTGACACAAAGATGTCGAGAGAAAGATGACGGAAAGAAACGTCGGAAGAAAGAATTCCGAGATTGCGAAACGTCGTTTGTTCATTGATGCGCGCAAATGTAGAACTGAACTGCGCTCAGTGGGACGAGAAGCTGAAAGAAAATCAGCACGTCTATTCATAGTGCGCGATAAGCGTTTTGAAGCCCGCTGCAAACAAAGAGACCCGATCGCGAGCTATACACAGTCGCACATGTTTGTGTGCGCGCTGCATGACCGTTTAAAGGTACGGGAGTATATATAAGCGATGCACTTCGCGCCGCGACGACGGTTCGCAATCGCACACGCGAGGCCCACGTTAATGAAACGGAACGGGTTTTTCAGCCAACCAGGTGTTTCGCGCCCCCAACATTCCTCGAATACTCCCCGTCGAGCGCGCGTATTCATCGCGACAGAATTTTTTTTTTTTTTCGCAACGCGTCAATCTCGCGAAACAATACGGACGAACCTTAAATTATTTCGATTCACACTCGAAACCTGTAAAATACGCGTTTTCTTTGCACTTTTCGAACTCGTCTGCGAGAGATACTAATATTAAATTCTAAGATTGGAGTCGTATAAGCAAAAAAGCGCGCGCCAATAATAAAACTCTGATCAATTAATAAAATACGCGAACAGCAGCAATGGCGGCAACAACAACAACAACAAACGCACATGCTAAGGAGTGGGTACAACGAAGTATATTTCTAACGTCTCTTCATTATGTATACACGAGAGATTCTCGCATATATACGTCACATACTGAAATATCTAAAAAGAAGACAGAGAGAGAGAAAGAGAGAACCCTATTCGGTCGAAGCTTCGCTGAAACGTCAGAAGCGTGACAGCGCGGCGGCGGCGGCGGCGGCGGCACACGTCTGTCGCCTTCGAGTTTGTGCTTACACAAAGTCGGTCGTGGTGTGCATGTGCTCCGCGGCAAGCCCAATCGATCCGACCAAGTTGCACGCGTGCAACTCCCGCGTTGTTGTTCACAACGTGTGTGGGAGTGCCCCGTTGCATTTCCGAGAACAAAAGCGGCACTTCCGGAAAGAGCAACGACGCGCACACACGCGCACACACACACACACACACACATACACACAGTCTCTCTCTCTCTCTCTCTCTCTCTCTCTCTCTCTGTCTCTCTCTTTCTTCTCGTAGTCACGCAGGAAGAAGCACGCGTGTGGCCCTCACGCGTAATGGCGAGAATTCCGCGCGCGCGTCTCTCCCGTCGCCGACGAGCGCACTCTCCTCGCCATATTACGAACCCACGAAAAACCCTCTTTCGCATTCGCTTCTCGAGATCGCGGTCGGCAGAAAAAAAAAAAAATAGAGAGAAACATCGATCGAATCAATTTATAATCTGAAGCAAATAAAATTCCGGCGCTCTTCTTGTGCACATCGTGCGATCTCTCTCGTCCATTGTCACATTTGAAAATACTAGCTAGAACGGGGCACACACGGATAATCCGGATTTTATTGATCTATTTACTTTCCTGTCGTGTTTTTGCACACAGAGATAAAAATCCTAGCCTCGGTCCCGATTTGAATGTAGCTAAAACTATTCCAGATTAAAGGATTCCATCGAGAGATATACGAGGAGTGATACATATTTAGGAAAAAAAAAAAAAAAAGATAAAAGCTAGCTCTGAGCTTCGAAGCAAAGCGATTTAATCCCGAAAATACTGACAGCGAACAAAATGCACTTGTAACCTGCCTTGCGCTGCATGTGCTCCGAAAACTTGGAGTTACTCCGTATCTCATATTTCCGTTTAGAGAATCTCAATATTTCCAAATGAAGTTCTACTAATATTGACATGTAGCCAACAGACGTATAGCACACGTATTAGATAAAAACTAAGTCAAAATATTTTTTTTTTCTATCTCTATCTATCCATACATACATATCACGAACAAACGAAAGAGCTTATAGAATTCTACGCGTCGTTACTGGCTTGCGATTGCGGTCAGTATTCTGGGAACAAAAATGCTAAAATATAAAATGCATCTCCGCAAAAGGGAAGGAGGCAGGGGAGGGCTGTCAAGAAATAGCGCGTTTCCCCGATGCAGATTTTTTCATTTGCCCGAAAATCCCGGGAAATCCGGAGATGATAACAATTTCTAGAACGCGTGGAAAAACTTCCCCCCCTTCGTTGCACGTTGAAGCGAAATATCTAACGGGAAGTGCGTTGCACGAGGAAAACGCTCGGAGTATAACACATACTCGGTCGGGAGCAGCAAATGTCTTCGAGAAGAAGCGTGGTGTGTCGAAGGCACGTACTAATTCCGGAATTCGTTGAAGCACGAGAGAAAGAGAGAAAGAGAGACCTCCCCTCTCTTCTTCTCTCTCTCTCCCTCTCATGCTCTCAACTCACGCTGTGAAAAACCCACGACGAGAAGCGTGCGCGTGAATTAATACAAAGGAACGCCCCGGATTTAATAAATTTTTCATCCTCGTGCTAGAAAAAAAAAACTCGTTCCACTGCAACGTGCTTAATATCCAAGCAGAAGCTCTTCGAGCCTTCTCGACAGCCGAACCACCCAAGCGAGTCGCGTTAGCCAGGCAAAGTGTCAAATGTGGGAGTTGCGTGGGTGAGAAACGGCGAAACCACGAACGCTCGAACGGCTTTCTCACCGATCGCGCGGAAAAATCGAGTCGGATCTCGACGAGAAAACGGGCGGAGGCCCGGCGACAGAGATTCTTTCCACATCCGACATGACGCACGATCTACGTACCCGCTCGGGGTCTCGGGGCCGCCGCCGCCGCCGCCGAGACCGTCCAGAAAATTCTTCGCCGATCCGCGTGCCGCGTGATGCGCGGCCGATCGCGATTTTCGCCGCGGAAAAACGCACCCACGCGCGATCGTCCCGCACGAGTTTCGTCGCACCCACGCCACTCCACACACGATAAATCGACGTGCAAAGCCAAGAGAGATCACAATAGCGTTTACTTACGGCCGACGGTTGTTGTTTCTGAAGGCTTTCGCAATCTGTCGGTCGCGCTCGGAAACTTCCGTGGGAACACGTCCGATCAAGTCAACATCCACCGTCTGACTGAGCACATGGCGCACGGCGAGCGATCGTCGCGCCAATCGCCATTTGAAAAATTCCAAAATATTTTTTCTCAAAATTTCACGAGCAAACACAACGTAAACTCGACGAAATTAAATTCGCGTTAGATTTTTCTTTGATTTCGACGGTGATGATATATCGGACGGTACATTAGACATTTCCACATGAGTTAGCGAAAATGGCATTTTCCCATTTCGACAATTGCCCGAATCTGTTCAACGAAAAATGCTCCGCGTTTGCTCGAGCGAATTGCTTGTTGATTTTTCGAAAAGCAATTTTGTCGAAAATATCTCGTTTTGCGACTGGATAATGGATTTACGACAGGAAATTGCTCGCGCACCTCAACTTGAGTCCGGTGGTGCACGTTAATTTCCATAGGCAGAAATCGAATCAAATCCAATCCGCCCAGTTGAGAAATAAAATGTAGAAAAGCGATGATTTGACGAACAGAGAGCTGGAAATTCGTTTCGACGGAACGTTCTGTGTCTTTTCTGTGTAAATTCGGTCGAAATGCACACGAGGTTACGTCGGGCGTGTTGGTAATTGAAACACGACGAAAAAAACTGCGGCACGTCGGTAAATCAGATTTCTCTCTGTCGTCGCACACGGACGGGAGTACAAAGGGTCTGTTGTCACACGGCCGTTGCGTTAGATTGGTCGGGGCTAACTGTCAGTTTCCGAGAGGAAATTTGCTGCTCCGAAAGGATATTTTTCGTGCGTTTGTTTAAATGTGATTCTACGGGGCGATTTATATTTCTATATATATAAGGATACCTGTGATAAAAAAAAAAAAACGCACTCAGGTTGGTAAACGCGATCATTCGATCTTTCGTCCGCACGCGTCCCGTCTTTGTTCTCGCGCTCTCTAATTTAACCCTCGCGAACGAGCGTTCGTCCTCGTAATTAGTCCGATTACTACAAATCTCTCGCGTGTGTCACCGTGCGATAAGTATCTCCCGAATTTCGTATTGTGATAACGAAACCTAAATTGCCCGCGTAAGCGCTCGGATATTCTTCGTTCTATGAAAAATTCGATGATGACTTAGCAACGATAATGTCCATTCCTTCTTTTGTCCTCGGATTCGTTCGAACTTTTCACAAAATTATCGTGCATTCCTCGCGATAGAATAAATGTCAACAATTATTGATTGTAGATCATTAATAATTGTCACGAAATATGTAGATAAAAAATTCTACTAAAAGGAATATTTGAGTTTTATAGTTTTTTCTTTGCTGAACAGAAATAATGTAGCCGTATTTATGTTACTTCGCATATATATAACATTTTAATGCTAAATAAGAATAACACCATGCAGAAATTGTATTTGTTCAGAATGGCTCAGCGCCCTCAAAGCTATGGATCTACGGATCAGCGGGTGGATGTACCTGAAATAGGATTTAGTCCTACTGAACTTTATAGCCTCAGTGAGAATATTACCACTAACATATATACCATTAATACAAGTTGGAAAACTCTGGAAAGAGCTTACAAAAATGTCGGAACCAGTAAGGATAATCAAGGTTTAAGGGATAAAGTGTAAGTGCTATTAGAATAGTAAGAGAAAACACAATGATGTACAGTCAAGAAAAAGCAAGTAGATTTAGAACAGATTCTAATAGAACGATAATTCCTTTGCAGCATAATGTCACATAAAGATATAAACATAACATATCAGGAAAATATTAAAACTAAGTTTATTTTGCTGATACTAATAGTTTTTGTATCTTTCAGACATGTAACGCAATTAAGCACCAATCAAGTGGTCACTCAGACAAGCAAGGACATAGCAAGACTGACAGTGTTGATGAGGCGTGGAGACAAGCAGCAAAAGTTACAAATCGAAAAACTAACGACTGATTTTAAAGATGCGTTGCAGAGATACTCCGATATGCAAAAAGTACATACATCTATACGTATTATAAAGATTCGCAAAATGAATTTGCTTGACATTTTTCACTAGCAAGATATTCTTTTTTTTTTTTTTTACAGTCAATTGCGGAAAAGATGAAGAGACATATTTTAGCTATGACTAATATAGACAATTCAATGGATGATGAGGATGCTGAAGAATCTCAGCGTTTGCTACAGGCACAGGAACAGGAACACAGGGCTACTCAAAGGTTTGAAAATAATATATTGTCTGAAATTTTTCATCGAATTACAAAATATATCTGTAACATTTGTATGAGTAACGCGGAGAATCTTACCTATTTGCTTAGTTGGGACAATAGCGATGGTTTCCGTTACTTGCATATTGGACAATGCTGTAAACATAGAAGCTATCGTGATTGTATCTCAGCTAATGGAATGTAAGATTTTCTGAATGAGACGGTAATACAGATTGTGGATTTTATAGCATATGCCTATCGAACTAGACTGAATAATAAAAAGTTTCAGTCGAAAAGATTAATTAATTACACAACATGTATTATTATATAGAGAAGCTATAAAATACACTTATGTGTGTGTGGTAAGTCATACAACGCATCTTGATGCAAAATAAAATCAATGTAGAGGCATGTGATATATATATTGTGTATTGTGACTTTCACAGAACGCTAGAGTTTCAGCAAGGACTTCTTCTGGAAAGAGAGGACAGAATAAAACGAATCGAGGGCGACATTTTGGATGTGAATCAAATTATGCGCGAACTTGCAGCCTTGGTGCATCAGCAAGGTGATACTATTGGTAAGCATCTTTCTCTTTTTATTATATTAATGATAATTACCTAAAAGATATTTGAGAAAAATTATTTACACTATTAAGTAATAAAATACTTCAGAATATATAAAAGTATTTCTCATTAAATATTTAAAAGATAAAAAAAAAATTATATGTATGTTCAATTTGCAAACTTACTGACTTCCTATACAGATACAATTGACAACCATATAGAGAATATACACGACAACGTTGAGCTTGGAGCCCAAGAGATAGTGAAGGGAAGTAATTACCAAAGTAAATTTCGTCGAAAAGTTTACATTTTGTTGTTACTCGCGATTATAGTTGCCATTGTATTAACTGTTATTCTAGTCATTAAATTAAGTTAGCGTCCCTAGCCTTTCTGGGTAAAACTGATGAGTAAAAAGGGTTGTCTCAATCTCTATCTCGTGCGTTATACATTGATTTAAAATTAACTTCTTCAAAGTTGTCATCGTGTTTAGTATGTTTTTGTATATTGTGAAGATGTAACATGTAAGGAGAGTATACAGACTTATTTTATATATCCTTATGAAATGAATCAATATTTCTTGTGTTCGGAGATTGTAGTCAGTTTTTGAAATTTTATAAAGCAGTATTTCCAATAATTTCGCGTATACAATATAAAGTTTTATAGATTTTTTTAAATTGCTTGTTTTCATTCTGGTTGAATGATTATTAAGGAAAAAAATTGCAGCGAATAAGGGATACTAAACTTATCTTTTAATCTACATCGTAAATTATATCATTTCTCCGAAATATTACATTATATTTTATCATACTAATATTAATTTAATTATATACTTATTTCAGTTTTACAATCTTCCAATAATTTCCTAATAATCTGTTCAATCAGTTGAAAATGTTGTTAACACAGTCTATATTGAAAAAAAAATTTATATTGAATACTTCGATTGCATTAACATAATAGATTGCGTGATAGTGACATACATATTGTGTTAATAAATCTAAATGGAAATAGATTATTCTCCGTTTAACTCGAAATATTGTTGATACCATATGTATCAACTTGACTGATTGGAAATAATGTTGCTTTGTCTTTTAGTAAATTCTATCTAGATTTAATGTGTGTGAAAAACTTACCATTTTTATTTAAAGTTTTGTCTGTATACAAGATTTGTAAACGGACAGAGAAATGTGTCTCACGTATAAATCTGAATCTGCATGAGTAAAATGCCATCTTATTTTCAGCATATATTTGTATTGTTTTTTTATATATCGGTAGCTTAACTTAGCAATCAGTGAAAAAAAGCTTCAATATTATTATTATTATTATTATTTATATAATATACGTGATTTCCCTAATTATAACTTGCTTAATACTTTATGGTATTTAATGTAAAACTGCGTGATTAAATTCAGATGCGGTATAATTATGTACTTTTAGAGCACTAGCTTTGGTGTGATCATATTTCCTGTTTTTTTTCGTTTCTTAATTTAATCTTGATAAGCATATAGATGCGCAATATTTGAAATCACTTTTTTTTTCTTATTGTCGGTAAAACAAACAGAAAAATGACATAACAGATTGCGTCAATCTAACAATTAATGTAGCTTATGACTCTTGAGAGAGTCTCTTCATTTCTTATTTCTTTAAGAAATGAAAAAACGAAAAAAACGAGGAAAAAGAAGACTAATGTCAGTGTCCTAAAGTGCAAATTGCCTCAACAGTGACAAGAAATATTTTTTGATTGCAAAAGATTTTGATGAAAATTTATTTATTGAAATATAATTTCAAAACGAACGATAGCAATTAATTTGTGTGTGAGATCTAAAATTAGTTTTAATAAATTTTTATCAAAATCCTGTTTCTCGCAATTGAAAGACATGTGAGATGAAACAGATAAAAATTGGCACATAAATTAGCATGTAACATACTAAACAAAATATCAGTAACAAAATTTGTCTAGCAAGTATATCAATTGACTTGGTTAATGCATAAAAATTGCAATTATGCATTTGCTGAATTACCATTGTTATTTCAAATATATATTTTTATACGCATTAAATATTTTTATTGTTGTATTTGTCATATTTAATGCTTAATTGTATATTTAATATTATCTTAATAGTTCAGGTAACCGAATTTTTTACAAATAACGATTATCTTGCAAATTGTATCGATTATATTGATTTAATTAATTTCTACGTGTTTCTTTTTTTATCTCATGCTTATTTTATAAATTATAATTTATGTGATATGTATCGTCCGTATTTAAGATTGCATATTGAAATATGTACACGCGAAAAAACAGATGAAAACTTTACCTGATTGAGACAGCCATTTTACTATTATTACTCGATTCTTGAACATGATTATTAGACATTCCAGAGATCCCAAACATCCAACATATTAATTATTAAGATTATACTCTGAATACTTATTGTATATACAACTAATCAAACACACACATTAACATCATTTAAATAAATAGTGCTATGATATTGATATTGATACTTGCGCTTAATGTCAGGTATAATAGCTTTATTATGTCGTTGTTGATTTGTATGTGCTAAATTAATATTAGACATTAAATTATATGTTTTGTTCTTTGCAAATAAAAACTTTTTTTATATCCTGTATTCATATGATTATGAATATCGCATAAACAAAAAAACAAAAATATGTATAAAAAGTACCTACAACATATAAACACAGTATTAACTATTATCGGATTTTAAAATTGCTAGTAAAAAAAGAAATATATAATACTTAAAACAAATTTTTTATAATAGAGAGAGCTCTTATGTGATAAAATTATATACATATGAATGTGATTGGACTTTCTATCGTTAGAAAGTTTACTCACTGATAAAAGTTTGATCTTCATATAATATATAAAGCGATATATTTGTATAAAAATTTTTAAAATAATTTCCAAATTTGTTTTAAAATACTCTTATATATAGATATTTACAGGATACTTTATAAAAGATTTTGTAAAAAACTTATTGTTATTTTTATAAATATGTATATGTGTACGGATGTATACATTCGCATACATATGTTGAATGTTTTATACATATAATAGTACGAAACTAATTACACACACTATGTGTGTACACGTGTAATTGACAATTTAAAATTACGTCGCGTTTAAAACTATGATAAATGAAATGTGAATGCTTTATACTTACTCTAATATTTTATATTAGAGTAATTATTATAAGTAATTTACTTACTTATTCCAAATTTTTATAAGAAGAAAAAAACGTATAAACTTCCTATTATTTTTTGCAGTTTAAAGATTAATTTAAGTTTGTTGCCAATTTATAGAACCGTATACTTAGACTTTTATTTTGCTTTGCTGTTGAGATCGCCTGGCTTTTATCCGCGACTGTAGTGTGAGCAACAGACCCGCAAGAACATCGTGATTCGGTAACTTCTTCGCAAACAACAAACGTTTGACCGAATCGTCGTAAGTCAGAAGAGCCACCATATTTTGCAACAGGAATCCTTGACAGTATTCCAAGAGCTGGGCTGCGTTATATACCTAGAAAATATAAAAAATACGCGATATTTAAAAGTGCGTTTACTTTCTACAATACCATGTTGCTGCAAGAACATACTTTTGCGTGAATATACATGGAAACGATATTATCAAGATCAACCATTGTGGAACACTGCGCTTCGCAGTATCTAAGCAGACCATCGAGTTGAAAGAAGTTGGCTGCCGCCATTAATTCCAGAACGTCACTTTGATTAACTTCTAAAGTAGCGCAACCGCCGTGATAAAGAAATTCCATGACCATCTAAAATTAGTTAAAATATCTTAGTACATCAAAATTATTATTAGATATAACACTGTTACTGGTTATTATTAAAGACAATAATAATGTAACGACCTGAAATATGTGATATCTTATGTCATTAATCTGCACAATGGGAGGATTGCCTTCGCATAGTTTCGAGCTCAACATGTTCCTAAATCTCGGGGAAGACGTAACCAACACTATCTTATGACCGTAAAAAACACGACCTTCGACACGAAATTGCACATCGCTCAATTCGGGATTGTTCACAAATTTCGGATCGATTCGCGATCCGCTCGAAAGTGTGGTGTCTCTGATCGGCTTGATCGGTTCCCAACCGAAACACGTCACAAAAATATCAGCGAGCAAAAGCGTTGTGGCTTCCTTCTGCGAAAATGACATCATATAACACAGAGTTGCACGAAATAATATTCTATTTCAAAAAACATTTTCAAAAACACCTTACCTTACTATATCTAAAAATATTAAATAAAAGTGGCAGACACTCCTGCACAAATTGCGTAGAATAATCGTCCGAGCAGACTTGAAGAAAATCTTGAAGCAATTGGTCTATAATAGAATCCAATCGCATTTCGTGCGCCGTTGCTAAACTGTGCATCCAACAATGCAACGTCCAACCTATTTTGAGTCCACGAAGTTCCATGGTAATATCTAAATCGCAATGAAATATAACATGACGTGTCAATTTAAACTAACAAACCCAAAATATAATATTGTGTTATCCAAAATTAATATTAAGTTTACCTAAATGATTGCTTTCCGCACTGTGATACATGGCTTCCTGCAGCGCTTTCGTCTGTATCTTATTAAATACTGGCTCCTTGCCTTCTCTGCGAGCTCTTCCCTCGGCAGTTTGCTGCTGAGAATTTGTACCCGCATTGCCTTCCGCTAATATCTCTTCTAAAGATAGTATTTCTTTCTCTCCTCGTTTTGCCGAAAAGTTGAGCGGGTGCGACAGCAGCTGATGAAGACAGCTTCTCTGGCCATGCGCCGTAGCCACAGAGATAGCGCTAATAAATGTAATAAAATTAAGAACTAGATTTTATTGATTTAAAGATAATCGATTAATCCAAATTAAAGTTTTTGGAATTAACATCAATTATACCTGTAACAACCACGCTGCGCGGAACCCGAATAAGAGAATGAATCTTTGATCAGAGTGGATAGAAACGGCTGTGCTCCGTGCGCTAAAAGCAGCGCTACCATCTCGTTGTTGCCCGACGCTGTGGCTGCTTGTAACGGTGTTACCGTGCACTTATCTTCGCTTAGTTTTGCGCCACCTTCCACCGCGGCACCTCTTTCCAGCAATATTCTAGCGATGTTGCAATGACCCAACAATGCCGTGTAAGTCAAAGCGGTCCAGTGTTGCGTCTCCGCGTTGAAAGCAGGTTGCGCGCAATACGCACTCGCAGAAACGGCTCCAGCGGTATTGTTGGAACCACCGGTTGTTGCGTTTGCTACATTCGCGTTCGATATCGTTTTATTCGATGTCACTATCGCCGATTGACTGACTGGACTTCTGCCGTTCGATACACCGGACGTTTGCGGGATCTTGGAAGGTGTGTTCGACGACGAACTTGTTGTGGGCGGTGGACTCTCGATGTTCAAATCCGCTCCTGCATCGAGCAGCGCTGTCACGGCAACTTCGTCACCGTTGATGCACGTCAACATCAAAGCCGTGAAACCAGCATCGTTTACCGTGTTAATTTTCGTCGAGGGCAACAGTGGCATCGCCTGAGCTATGAGATCCGCTCGTCCACTGGTCAACATCTTGAAAGCCATGTCCAGCGTCAACAGCCGAACGTATTCGGTATCGTCGATGCGCTTCGAGCATATTGTAACTTCCTCGGAGCTAAATAGAATATTAGCAATTGAGAATCTTAAAATTAACAAATTTCTCTCTCTTAGATAAATATTAATATACATATAAAGATAAATATTAATATACATATAAGAATAATAGTTAATTATATTCTGGACATCTAAACAGTCTCGATTTACCTTATCGGACGGACAGGACAATCTACACCAGGTAGGAGTAATCGAGCAGCTTGATTAATATCATCTTGATCCATGACGAGGCCGTGTCTGTGCTCTGCGTGCGCTGCGGCTACCCGTAGCCATTCAACTAACGGTGGCAGCACAACATAAGCTCTCTCGTATGCCAATTCTTGTATCCCGGATCCGCGTTCACCGTGCTCCAACTTAAGTGCGCAGATCAATAATAAGACAATGTAATTGTTGTACAATTCAGCAGCAGCAAACCGCCGTGTTCTTTTGAAAAAAATACTTGATGTGCTAAAATTCTATACCTGTGAACATCTCATGTAATAAAACAAAGCATGCAACGCTCTCGTTGTCAATGGCACCGGGCAACGTCCCGCCTGTGCTACCTTGGAGATCAAATCTATCAGTTCTGACATCGATCCCACACACGTTGTAAGCAACGACGGTTCTAAAGCTGATTGGGCTGCATCCCGTCCGCTACGTGACGACGATGACGAGTTCAAGGAACTTACACTCGCCCAACGAGGCATCGCGAGAGCACCTAAGAAATCCTTCATTATTTTAAATAATCACAAACACAGTTTTATTAGAATCACCAAGTAAATAGAACACAATTCAAACATAAAAAAAACACAATAAATATTAGAAACTTCTTTAAAATATATTGTTTTTTAAAGAATATATGAACCTGACGCTGTCCGACCAGCATTAAGATGCGCATACGGTTGCAGCAGGCCCCATAAGTCACCGCTGTTGGCTATAGCGTGTTCCAGCATCGTCGCCGTGAGAATCGTATGCGGCTCGGTCGGCACGCACTGCAGCAGTATCTCTTCCAGAAGGTTCTCGATCCCGGCCGTCAGATATATCGCGGCGTACTCGTGTATCATACGCCCGAGTCTCACATCGGACATCCACCGTAAGAAACGTCCGACCGGCAATTGCAACCCCGAACGGGATGCCTTTGATTGTTTCAGCTGATCGCCAGATACCGCGAACATCGCGGCAGCTCGAAGACAAGCCTTTTTTTTAAACACAAGATATCAGATATATCAGATATTAGCATTAGATACACTGTTAAATATATTTAAAATATATGAAATTTCTGATAGTTTCAATTATCAGATATATTGTTAGGATTATTGCGTTCAATATATAGCAACATCGTCACATCTGTTATTGCTGATAATCGAACAAAGTTTTATTTATTACCTTGGTGCAAGAATCCGCCAATGCTGGACAGAGCACGATCTTGAAAGCGCTGTACACCTCGTGCTTACTGCAAAGACCTACGGGTTTCGCCAGTCTTTGAGTCTCGCGACCGATTCGAACTAGCGCGCGTTGCAGCAAATAAGAGAGCCGCGGAATCGTCTCCATCGAGACCTGGTCCATGTGTTCTCTCGTACGACCGTTCTGAAGCACGCGCAGCACGTCGTGATGAGTCCACGGCAGCTGCTGCAGCTCGACCAGACGATTGTGAGAATCCACCCAGACAAACTCGTCGGCACTGGTCACGTTGGTGTTGATCGTCTCCAGGCTGGAATGTCGCATCAGTCTTCTCACCGCTGGCTCCGAGCTCTCCGAGCCGCTCAGTGAGGAATACGTGGACGAGGACTTGTGCGAGCGCATTGTCAGCTGCTGGATCGCCAACTTTATGTCTTCCAGGCCGGAACCCGACCATGGTACCTGTAGCTGCAAACAAAATGATAAAAAAACGGGTAAAACAACGGAGCTCAAGAGACATTCGCGTTACTTTTATATCAATTGTACGTGTGATTATAATTTTAATTTATTAATAAAACTTCGAACCTTAGCAGGAGTAGCCCTGTGTCGATTGCGATTCTGACCGGATCGACTTCTGCCGTTCCTTTGGGTGACCGACGCCGAGAGTCGGTCGTCCTCAGGTACGGCGTTCAATTGCTGAGGACTGTGAGCTCTGTGATGACGATGCGGCGGCGAACTGCTGCTCGTGTGACCGCCGGTGTCCGACATGCTCGCGTGTCCGGATGAGCGATTCTCATCGGACGAGCTGTTTCCAGTGCATTCTGGTCGCCTCTGCAAAAATTGAGCGATTTTTCCAGCGAGAGTTTGAGATGTGATTGTTATTACATACTTTTTTATTTTTCTCAGAAAAAACATGTATTTAACGTATTTTAAAAATAAATAAAAATATTATAAAATCACACAGAGTTCAAGTATTACTTTGAGATACGAACTGTTAATAGAGAGAGGAGGGGGAAAGAGAGATTTATCAGGAAAGGTGAGATATTTCTACCTGAAGTACACGAAGTTCGTGTAAACTGAGATGATGGTGTTGAGAGTGACGTGGGTGCTGCGGAGTCGGTGTCGGTGCCACGCTATCCGTATCTCTTTCTGGTATCATATGGACTATATCGTGAACACCGCTTTTAGGAGAATTCTCGGTGAAATCCTTTGTATAAGGAGGACAATATATCTCGCGGCTATTGCCACCGCTTGGTCTGCAAGAAACTTTTTGTTATTTTTTTGTCTTACATGTAAGTTTTATTATTTTCTTTATTGCGTCTTGTAACGTTAAAATTCCGCCAGTTTTCTGCGAGCGTACTCGCGAATCGACCAATAAACTGCGTGTATGGCGTACGGTAACATCCGCGAAAAAGTTTTTTCTTCCTTCTGAGATTAATTTATATTCAACCAGACGTACGTACATAAATTCTATGTCGGAGAAAGAATTCTCATTCCACTATATGTTGAAGAATGTAGTGAGATTATGTTTTGCGGCGTATCTCTCCGCAAATCTATTCATCTGTAATTGCATCATCTTAGCTTTGAGTGAGAGACTATAAAATGCGAACAAATGAAGCTAATAGAAGAATGGACGTACAGGTTGGCCTTGTCGGAACACAAATAAACTATTTTTGGATAAAATGTTTTTCGTACGAGCAAAAAATAACCGGTGTCTTTGCAACAGGCATATCGATTTTCAAACGCGTGGATTTTCTCGAGTTAAAGAGCATTTGAAACACATGGAAACGTTTTAAAAAAACACTATCTATAAATTATAATATTCATGTAACGTAATAAAAACATTTAGTCTTAAATGTAAAAACAGTAATTTATACACAATCACTCAAATTTTTCACGAGTTAATTAAATTTTAGATGTAAAAATAAACAAACAAGTTCGCCTTTATTTATTTATTTTTTTTTTCTACTCAATTTTTAACAGATTTTATCAAGGAAGGTTTAGAGACGTCTGAAGATGCTGAGAAATGTAGGAGAAATTGCGAAAACAAACTGTTCCAATTTTCTCGTTGAGGCAACAATTTCCCTGCAATTTCAACCAATTACGCAGCAGGCTTCGTATTTTGGAATCACCCAGTATGCGTACAGATTTCTCTACCTGCGCGACCAAGAAACGATATTCGATATCCTGTTGGGTAGGTCGGCGCCTCGTTAATTGTCGCTCGAGGAATAATTTTAGCAACTCGCGAGGAATAATTCTTTCGACCGATCGTTCGCGCGCCGGTCTTATCTCTCCCGGTGTGGGGAAGTGCGTAATCCGCGCACGATGACAGAGACGCATATCCCGTATGGAAGGCACTCTCGTCTCCCGTGGAAATTACGTTCTCGAAAAGTCGTAATCTACCACGCTTCTAACCCCCCCACGTCCAATTTCTAGCCCCGACACGCTCGCGAGAGAGATAAGGATATAATATCCGTGAAGAAACGAATAAACGGAACTCGGTGTTCGTATTGTCCTAATGAGACTCCGCGTTAGACTTGCGAACCGTTGTAATGATTGCAAGGTTGTTTTAGAACTCGCGAGACGTAGGTTTTTCCCATCTGGAATGCCGCTGCAGGACCGCTGCTGCGCGAAACTTCATTTACTTTTGCAAATAACCGAGAATATCATTAAAACGTACGCTATATGTGTATAATGTTGCGTTTTCTTATTTAAAATATGTCTCAGGTAATATGTCTTCAGTGGGTATATTAGATGTCTTAGATTCTCTTATGTATAAGAAAAGAATTGTATTATTATAAAGCGAATAATAATAAAATTGCTATCGAGCCACTGGGGACCGTCAGACAATTTCTATCGCGTGATCGTCAACAATTATTTAAACTAATGTCTGGCTCAATTAAGATTGCGCGTTTTGTTGAAAGTGTGCGGTTTTCAGGCAACGTGCGCGTTTCGAAATCCTTGCGAGCGCGATTATATTCAATTGCGAGACCATTGTTAGAGTTCGATATCGATGGCTATCGAGAGTTCCAGCTTCGACAACTTTCAAATCCAATAGTGGGAGTTATGTAAACCGCGCGTACAACAAACTTGGAGATACACGCGAGCGACAGAAAACGCACAGTCAATGCACAGACCGCATATCGGACAAATCAATTTCGCAGATTATGGAATACCTGCCCACAGTTACGCGAAAAGTTAGTTATCGCGCAATTACCGTACCGAGACCGATGCATTTAATTCGTTTTCTTCGTTTCACTTTTTAGACATGATTTTCTACGAAAGGCTTAATCAAAGGCTAAACAAATATTGTTGCGAATCAAAACAGCGCGATATTCAATATAATAAAGCTGTAATTTAATCCAAAAAATAATAAAAATAATTTATTAATTATTATAATATTTAATTTATAATATTTAAAAAATGTTGTAATTATTATCATGAACTCTCTTATTGCACTAAGATATTATTTAGAAATTAATTTATAAATTAATTTGTATATAAATATGTGTAAATGATATTGTGTAAATTTAATAAATAGGATAGAAATTTTAATTGCGAGTAAGAATAATATTCATTTATAAAACATTTAATTGAAAACTTGTGACACACATCTCTTTCCTTCTCTCTCTCTCTCTCTCTCTCTCTCTCTCTCTCTCTCTCTTTCTCTCTTGAGGAGAAGAAATTCGGAAAAAAAACCAAGTGAATGAAACAGCGCGAAGACATTCAACTCGAATGCGCTTATTATGCACTCTGAGAAGCATCACTGTTGGGTTTCGAGTTATTCGCGATGCATCATCTGGATTTCCTTGGAGAGCGCGAAGAACGGATCGTTTGTGCGAGGAGGAATAAATCAGCGAGAGAGCGCACAGCTAGGAGTCTTAAAACAACTCGTAATCACGAACGTTAATGCCGATTCGAGGCGCTTTAACACGACGATTTACACGCACGTCCCATTACATGATATCGATTCGACACACGATGGACACGACGTTTCATTCGAACGAGGCATCCATCAGTCACGCGCGGAAAATTAAATAAGTGCGGAGAGAGATATATATACATACATATATATATAAGGGATTCTCAAACGCGAGATCCGCGATTGCCGGTGCTATGTGTGTTCGAGGGTTATAAATTATGAATTACCGAGTGCCGAACACGCACTTCATGAGTATGCAAAATCAATGACATGTTTAGATATGCGTTCGTCCGCGTCCCGCGAGAGATGAACGCGCAGGGATACGCGTGATTCAGTATTTTATATCACGCACACACACACCACGTGAGTCAGTATTTTATCGGACGATTTGAAAGCTTGATTTGAAAGCTCTCTATTCTTTTGTCTCTGCTTTTCTCTTTTGTTCTTTAGTAATAAAATGCGCCGTTTGATCGCTCCTTAATTGTCCTATTAAACAGTAATAATAAATAAAAATATTTAAAAAATATTCAAACCATTAATTACTTTTCATTAATTACTTTTCTTCAAATTAAATATTCGATTGCATAAGTGGGGTTGTATCGGAAACGTTAGTGGGTTAATTGTCATTGGCACGACTCATATTGTCGGAAGAAAACAAACACAGGGAAAGAGCAGGAGAGCAAAGTGGTCTTAACGGGAGAGCGTGAACAGAGAACGCGCGAAGTGGAACTTCCCCCCCCTCGACTTGCCGAAAGGCAATATCCATTTTTCTTCTTTCAACAACGACAAACAAGTACGAGCGAGCAAGCGAGCGAGCATGAATTTACCCCCTCAGCCGCCACTGTTGCACGAAGCTCCAATCCGCCTTGAACCCGCTCCTGTCCCCCGGCAAGGACCAATAGTCCTCCAGCTGGCTCTCATCCTCCTCGATCCTCAGCACGTCCTCCCTGCTGGGACTGACGTTCACCACGATCTCGTGCACGACCTTGGATTCGCCGTTCTCCGGCGTGGCGTCTTGTTGCCCGGAGTTGTCCTCGTTGTTCCCGTTTTCATGTCGCTCTACCGAACTTTTAAAGACCTCCGTCGCCTCGTCATCTCTCTGCGATCGCACGGACGTCTCAGGCCCCTCGTTGTATCCTGACGACGTGCCAACCTCCGGCGACGGCGGACGCTGCCTCGCTGCTCTATTTTCTTTCTGTCTCGATGTCGAGTCGCCGAAATAGATGACCGTCTTGTGACCGACGTCTTTCATTTTTCCGACGTCGTTGCTCGTCGAAGACGGCGCCTTCGGTTTCGCGTTACGAGCGACGTCGTTCGCGATGTGATTGTTACCGCAACGACTTCTGTCCTCCAAAGTCGGACTCCTCTCGTATTCGTAATGACTGTCGCGCGTGATGATCTCTTGCCATTCTTCGTGAGGCGGCAGCGGCGGCGGCGGCGGTTTCGGCAAAAAGGGCACGGCCCGTCGCAGGATGAAGTTCGTGCTCTCGCTGCCGACACGCTGTTGAACCTCGACACCGCCGCTTACGCTCATCTTGCAACCCTTCAACTCGCGACACAATATGCACTTGCAGTCCTCCGCGCACTGACCGCGAGTTCGCCTCGACATGTCACTCGCGACGGCTCATTTCTGGGACATGCGGTTTCGTAATCGATATATAAAGCACCGCGATTCTCGCAACTCTTCTATAGGCGGCGAAGGCAAATGACTCGAAAATATTATCAGAGTACAAAATCTAGATTCTCAAATTAATTTCATATTCAATTATATTTTTCGCACGTACACATTTTATTTGTTAATTACGTAAACGCGTTAAAATAATAAATTTTTATATTGTTTTACACTGATTTCTCTCTGAAATATATTATACGTTCAGCAGCTCGTTTCGTCCGCGATTTAATTTCGCGAGTTGTGGCGAAGAGGATATCACAGATTTTATTACGCTACTAAAGCCTCGTATACGATTGCTTTTACTCTTCTCAACTGGTTCTCCCGTGAAAAAAAAAAAAAAAAAAATCATTAGAATCCGCAGCAGCTTCTCTTCGTGCGCGTTTGTAGGACGTCGGTTTCACGTCCCGCCGCGATAATGTTCATTGCTCCAGTTTCGTGCGAAAGAACTCACCACAAAATTTCCTCGTGACTCACACCGCGCGACAGTTTGCGACACGCCGACGTCATCGTGTCCGAATGTGACGATTCATTAGACTTCGATTAGTGTAATAATTGTAAAAAATTTCGCGATTAATTAATTCCCGATAAAAATACGCATCTCACGGATGCGAAATGACGTTTTCTTCCGCGGGGATTTATATTGCATGTTTACGAACTCTCGGCAAAAAAAAACAACGGTATATCGGCGAACAAACCGTAATTACGGCAATGTAACTCTTTTCCGCTGCATTAGCAGCGCGGCAGTCTCATCGTGCCGCACTCAATGTAAACACGCGACTGAGACGAAATGTCTAAGGCTTCCTGTGCATCGGTGCACAGGTGAAACGCGAGGCGCTTCCCTCGCATCGCGGAGTCGGGGGAGAAAAAAGAAGAGATATCCGTATCACTTTCCTACCTTCACCGTGCGTGTGTGTGCGTGCGTGCGTGCGTGCGTGCGTGCGTTCCCCGCCCGCCGCTCTGTCTTTTGTTCCGTCGCGCGTAACTATGATATCACGGGAATAAAGAAACCTCGCTGCTGCGCGTCGCTGCAAAAATCGCGTATGCGCGCGTAAACTTATATATTGGGCGTAGAACTCGCGCGTGAAAACGTTCTTCTCATTGTCACTTTCCCGATTTCCGCGCCTGCGGAAATGCCAAACCTTCGGATCGACCGCGCGCGCGTCGATCGCAGCAGAGCAATCGATTATTTATTTTTTTTCAGTCACTGTTACAATGAGACGCAACAGTACGCATAACTCATCTCGTACTCAAGCGTGTATAAGGGGCACACACGTGATTATTATGCAATATTATAACGGGTTTTCGTAATTACGCAACACACACCGCGTAACACACTGGACTCGATACGAGTGAGAACCGACAACGACGCGCCGCAACAGCGAAGAACACCCATCGCGCGCAAATTACACAGACTTCATAATAATCCCCCCGTTTGATAGGGGTTTTATCAACGATAGGCGCAACACCGAGAGCTTATCGCGCCGCGGCTGGCAGCTCGCAAATGCTCTCGCGATCGTGACGTGCATAAGTGCCGGCCGCCACTTGTAAACTGCTCTGCCATGCTCTTTTCACCGGCCGCACCGCAGGAAATGGGAGAGCACAAACGAGTATGTGTCTTTACAGAGCATGCGAGAGAGAGAGAGAGAGA